>OZ005743.1:14094755-14233549 GCA_963930735.1 Dioctria linearis | reverse complement strand
TAATGAATGAAAATAGCTCTGGCCAGACACTATCTCCCTTGAATCTGTATTTTTTTGGAAAAAAGCTTCTCCTCAGACTTCACGTTGGACGTGGAATTTGTCAAACAGAGAATCAGTGCAGCACCTCATTGTGCTCTGTTACTGGAGGTAACAACTAGCAAACTAAGTCTTTTCTATCAAGAGGGGATTTGGAAACCAATTTGTCCTGCGCTCGTTGTCAGTGCACGGGCTATGTCGTCGCCAGTGGTGTGACATCATGGCTTCACCTCTCGCAGGTTAGATATTTCGATGGCGAAGTAGTTCCGAGGGAAGTTGAAAACGAACCACACAACCACTTCACTTACCTGAGGTAATCACAAGAAAACCAATTGAAAAAAAAATAGGAAGGTGCTGGAATATTCCTACATAGGAGGTACAGTCGAATTGACTGGGGAGACTCAGGAATGATCTTTCAACAGACTGGTGGAAAATTTTCACAGCGTGCAGCCATGTGATCTATTGGAAACAATCCGCCAATTATATCAATTGCACGCCGCTACTGATCTCAAGTAAGAAAGTTTGAAAGAGGGGGCTGGGGAGGGGGCAATAAAACTACCACATCCACTAGTTCTTAATGACAGCAGGAGAGGGGTGGAGACCGATGTCCTCTAAAGGAGATCACTCATCAAAACAAATGCTTAACAGCAGTTATTTAACTGTTAAAGGATCATTTGTGTGTCTTGTCTCCTTAGTACCTATAATTGAAGGATTTACGCCTAGGATATTCTTCTTGATATATTTCGCCGATCACAGTACCATTTTTGAAGATGTGTCAGTATTGCGTGTTCCAGTGTAGGGCAGAGTAACTATGTATATATGATCTGCAGTTTGACTTATTTCTATGCAGAATACATAGAAATGAGATAATTGGTACTTCGATTTGGAAGTCAGTTAAAAACTTCAATTCCGGTTTACTGAAGTTCACAATATTTTTTTTCTTTTTCTTTGGCATGTACACGATGAACATCTTCTCTGGACCCTGCTGTGGATTGTACGAGGATTTCTTCTTTTCTTGTCATTTATTTGATTTTTCAAGTGATATAACTTTTGTCAATCGAATGCAGGTACAATGAAAGGAGACTGTGCACACTTCTTAGCATCGTTTGTTAAGGATCTTATTTTTATTGATACTAGATGATCTTATTGACTTATTGATCTAGATGGGTACTTCAGACCCACAGGAAGCGAGAATACGTCCTTGCGTTAGTACACGAAGAGCTGTGTACGGTCGAGTTGCTGGAAGACAACTGACGAATTCTACATTGATCGATGGTTTAATTATAGGCGTGTAGATTCCTCAGCGGTAGCACTGAAAATGGCTGTTTAGTTCAGTCCACGATTGGTTAGGTGACTGGGCAATTTCTCTAGTACAGACTATAAGTTGTGGCCGGTGCCGCGGTCGATTGAAGTCTGTCTTCACTGAACTTCACTGACCCCTTATTTATACGGTCTTGAACAATGTAGTGCCGCGTGCAAAAGCTGTGGTATGGCTTGCCTCTCTATTTGGTATGTCATTTGGTATGACACGCATAATAGGGATGATATCTTTTATGGGGAAAATTGTATGGATAATTGTAGTTATGTAATGTATGATATATCACATGAAAACGTATACCTTGCTCTTAGAAATGTAAGCACTAACGAGTGCGAACAGTATAAAGCTTACTGTGTCTATGTGACTTCATTACAATATGGCTTAATATATCTCAGTCCTTCTTGAGTTACCTATAAGGTCCCCAATAATAAGAAGAACTCCGCACAAAAGTTAATACAGACTTACGGAAATTTCCATATAAATTGTATTCGAAAGCAATCATTTCGTCATCTTATGTCGAATTTTTAAATTCGTACCTATGGCGGTGTTATAAAACCGTCAAACTCACTCCAGTATTCTGGATAGTAAGCGACTACAAACTCAAACATCAATTCCCACCTGTGTAGAGCCAATCCAACTTATCTTTAAACTTTATTACCTTGTTGCTAAAAGCGAACATCGTTGTCAAACTTTTATTTTCTATTGTATGTTAGTTTGCTACTTTTGTTCTACATAAATTATAAATTATCTGATTATAGAAATTTTCAATTTCTTTACTCCAACTAGCTCCATCTGTTTTTGGCAGTAAATAGCATAAAAATAAAGCAAAAAAAAAAACAAATAATTTAACTTAAGTGAAAACGTGAATAAGTTTATTCCGATGGAATATCGCCATTGTGTTATTATTACCCTTAAAAAAAAAAAACAACAACAACAACAATACACTCCAAGGATGAAAACTTCTTTCAAACTCCTTTTAGTTATTTGCTTCCTAATCAACAATTGGCAGTTTGTTGAAACTACATCTTCTGAGACTGAATGAAAGCTCCCCCAAGCTATTGATTATGTGCTGCAAGCTATTTTGAGTTTGGAGCTCTTTTTTTTCCTTTCCTTTTTTTTTTGGGATTTCCCATGAAAACTTCTCCATTCGTTGGTTTGGTTTTATAGTAATTGATGTAGTCAGAAGCATCGAAGCTTTCATCATAGCTACTTCATTTTCTACTACTAAAGGGTGTTCAGAAACAGAAGAATATCAAATACAGACTTCGCCCCTTTCGGGTGTTAAATTCAATTTATTTATTTATGTACAGTAGAAAGGAGACAGACGAAGGAATTTTTTCAATATACATATATTGCAATATTTCATGCGATAAACTTTAACGAGTATTTCTCTTACAACACTAGCATTTATGGCACTTTATTTAAGAAACTTAAAAGAAATGTTTCGATAATACCAATTCCCTGCAGAGACCCCCCCTCTTCCCTCATTTGCTCTTTCATCTTGAGTTACCTTCAATCGAAGCTCCAGGAGTTTGATGAATGGGTGAATATGAGAGAAAGGGAAAGTACAAGAACAATTTAATTAAAAACTTTCTCAGCTCCCCATGTTTAGGTCATTAAACTCCTCCACACTGGTTTTGTTGTCTTCCCTATATTTGTTGAGTGAAAAAAAAGAAACAAACTCCAGAAAAGATACAGATTCAGAGAAAGGGGATCAGGGAGGGGTACATAACTAATTAGAAAATTTTCTTTCCTTCATCAATCTGCAAAAAAATATAAAAGTATAGTAAGAAAACAAAACAAAAAAAAAGAACAAATTCAGAAAAGAAAGAAAAAACGACGTGAAAAGTCCCTTTTTTTTCTTTATTAGATTTACTTTTCTGTCCACCTACTCACCCACATCGCACATTTTGGTATAAGCGCGCATATCAACCATCATCGAACCGGACATTCATACTTAGCTAAAATTTTATCAAATTTTATCAAATCCGACAGAATTAATTTCAGGGTTCAACTTCTTATTTTCTTCTTTGTCTATGTTTTTGTTTCTTCTTCTTGATTTATTTTTCTTAAATTTTTTATACATAAGGTATTTTATTTTATGATGAGTATTGGTTTCTGCTGATATGAAACGCCTTATTAACTGCTCTTATTTTATTTTTATATTTTTACATAACTTGAGGGAAAGTAAATTGGAGAGAGAATTGATGAGCTCCATAGGAGTTTCACTATTGTTTGTTTTTCGTTAATAATTTTTATGTCCAAGAGCGCATGGTTATTTTTCGAGCAAGAAGTTATAATGGAATGCAATAGAAGTATATACGTATGTGCGTGTAGATATCACCGGGTTATATCTATTATAAGTTTTTTCTTTCTCTTAGTGACCAGTATGTGTGTGTATGTCGGTCAGTTCAGAGTGAATCACATGGCACACGTTTCCAAAAGCAATATACATTAGTAATAATAATAATAAAAAACAAATGAAGAAAAAATAATAAATAATAAAACAAATAATGAAATTCTCATGATGACGCCACCCAGCGCCAGAAAAAAACAGAATAAAAAGTAATAAATTTATAGAACGTAAAAAATTGTGATATAATTATATTTATATATATAATATAGATATACTATATATATACGAGTATATTATACATGAGAAGTAAAAAAAAATCGTATATAGAAATACAAGTATATGTTTAGAGTAGAAAGTTGTGTTTTAATACATTTTACATCCATACATAAATCCCCCATGCCTTGCCGACCGAGAATCCAATGAGGAACTGGATTATGATGAGAGAACTTGATTCATAGATTCTGTGGTGAGTCTGAGTATCTTACCTGAGGAGCAGGTGTAGTACTTCAGTTTTAAGTTTTAATGAAGAATTTTTTAATTATCTGTTGAGATTCGAAATATTTGGGTCGACATGTTGATGTATATGAAACAGTCACATGTGTTGGAACATCCATAAAGGATAATGATTTGCATTCACTTTATATTTTATTTTTTACTAATTAGAAAGATTTTGAGCTGGATTTTTAATTTATTTATTCCTAGATTTTTTTCGCACTTTGATTTGACTTAGAAATGGGTTTCCAATGATATGAACTTTTATCTTATTATTTTATGTTACCTTCAATTTAAATTCCATTGTATTCTATGCTATCAAGGACCACTTCGTTTGATGTATCTTCGGAAATCCTTTTAGACGAGCACTTATCGGGGATAACGGTTCTTCATCTCTGCGAATCGAAGCTTTTCATTATGAAAATGTTTTTGGGGATAAAGATGTGGCTTTCATCACGGATGAGTCGGTAAAATGGGCAGTGAATTCATTCAAACCTTTCAACTACCCGAGCAAAGACAGAATTTTTCCAGTACTATTTCAAAACTCCAATGACTCATTGATCAGCAATGTAGGCCTTCTCTTTAGTGTCTGTATCAAAATGGAATACACACCGAAGCTGTGTCTGCGTAGTGTTTATCTCCAAGGCTGGCCGGGTAAATAACTCAACTTTCGAGGCATATAGGCCACTAAGCTTGGCTACTTCTTTCCTACTCAAAAGACTAGAGCGGACTTGCTGGTGATAATTGTGGTGCTCCTTTTCCACAAGTAGATTGTCACAACATCAGCACATATATTTAAAGCGAAGGCCAGTTGAGACGGACCTCCTGATGTGGCGCAGCAGCTGTAGGAAGAAGAACCAACAACATCTCGAGACATGAACAACTTCCAAACAAGAGATTCAAAAGTAGAAAATAGAAGAACTTGATTCGAACTGAATGTCAAAGATAAACCCCAAAGCCCTAAGTTAGCGAAAAAATCATTAATTATATCCAAAAAAGAAAGGCAGAAAGACAGCGATGAATTCGAAAGACGCAAATTCACTTGACTTGACATGACTGGACTGGAGGTGGTCCACGAGGTGATTCACTCAATTAAAAAGGGCTTCCTTTTCAAACAATCTACCTTCAATAATGTTCTTCCACTTAACTACATAAGTTTACTGAAATTCTAATAAATCATGGTGTGAACTAGTCCCTAAAATACTAGTCGCAGACATGTTGAGCAATAGAACTCTCTTTGACAATGTGGGCGAGGTAAGCAGAGAGTAAAGAGTTCGTAGGGGCACCACTCAAGGTGGTATCTATCACCGTTATTACGGGCTCTCATATGGATAATCTGTTGCTAAAACTCACCTGGATGAGATATAAACCAGTTTGTTATGCAGATGACCTGGTGGTCTTAGTCTCCAGTAGTTATGAGTCCAAACTCTGCGGACTGGGCTGCAGATTCCGGACTGTGCATCAATCCATTGAAAATTGATCAATATTTTTTTTTGCTAAGAAAAAGATCATTCCCTATCATTGAACCTATCCTCTTTTGGCTCCACACGTTGAACGGATAGGGTAAAATATATAGGCATTATATTAGATAAAAAGCTAAACTGGAAACCAAACCTTGAGGGCAGAGCGAACAATGCTCTTAGGGACTTCACAATGTGCCGCAGAACTATAGGAAAAATGTGGAGACTCAAACCGCGGATGATTCTATAGATATACACTAGAGTCATCCGACCCACGCTTACCTACGGTTCTGTGGTGTGGTGAAAAGCAATGGATTTCGCCTATCATCGTACATTGGTAGACGTCCTTAGTGTAAGTGGCATTCTCAAGTCAACCAGAATTCGACCTCTTTAGGTTATCCTCAATATATACCCGTGCAAATACACATCAAGAAGGGGGCATTAATCGCAGCTCTGAAGCTTTGAATTCGTGTAGTCTATAGCATCTGACATCGATAGGGACAATGAGCACCTCCTCCAGACTATGCTGAGAATCAAATTTAAATCGAAAATTTCGTCGAGAGTAGAATTGGAATTACACTCTGTCCTTCTGTGCTTATCTACACAGATGGTTTCAAATATAAGGAAACACCGGAGCAGATGTTTTCTGCTAGGAGCCTCATGTGAATATTACCATACACATTGAAGGCCATGCCATGGTTTTCCAGGCGGAAGTCAAGAACATTCTTGAAGCGGGAAGGTATTTCCTCAAATCATACACTGACTACATGGAGATTGTTATCTGTTCGGACTGTCAAGCAGCTGCAGGGTCTTGTGATAACTGCCCAAACTGGTTTGGAGTTTTGGTTTTCGGTACTCGTTCTTTGGGTACCAGGTCACAGCGATATCAGTGAGAATGAAAAGGCCGATCAGCTTACACGCCTTGATGCAGCCTCGGAGGCATCCTCCTTCACAAAAAAGAAAACAACTTTCCTCTAATATTTCGGCATGGGCCGACTGCCAACATAGTCGTCTTTGGTTAGATGACCTAAACCAAACCAATCGAAAAAGCTATTGGGATTATACAAGCTAACACAGAGAGCTCTAGTGTCAATTCTCACTGGGCATTCTTTTTCAGGGGTGACCTACACAGTTGGGACGTGTTGATGATCCTGTTTACAGAAGATGCGGAGAGGAATCCGAAACCTCTCTTGGGGCTTCAAATCCATCAAATTGATCCATTCTAATCAAAGAAAGTACACAAGATTTACAACCTTTAGAAATAAAAATAGAGATTACTCTTTAAGATTTTTTACCGGGGAAAACTTGTATTTGTTTAAGAAGGCATTTTTTACATTCTTCGATATATAGCAAAAGCTAAAAAAAATGTTTATTTGTTATTTTATCACACAACCCATTTTATTTTTGGTGACAAGTTTCAAGTCTCGCTTTTTACAACAAGTCCCAAATAGCGAAATTGAGTGACTTGAAAACAAATGAAAAAATAGAACAAATAAAAGAAATAAAAATGAAAAAAATTGAGAAAAATAGAAGTAAAATGTTTATTAAAAAAATTTAATAAAATTTAAAAAACCAGATTCATTCGAAACGAATCGAACCTGTATACGCCCGCAGTGGGCGGAGATAAGAAAACAGAGAAAGAAGGAAGAAGAAGCGTTTTGTGTTAGCAGAAAACCTTTCACTCATCAGTACAGCTTGGTTTTCTGCCTGCTGTAGACGCTTGAAACAGACCAAATTGATCTCCCCTCATCTAAACTCAGAATAAATCCTGGGTGTGAATTATATGAAGCTAAAACTTCTATATTATTTTTATTTCTTCCTCCTTGATGTAATATTGGAATTTATTCTGAGTTTATATAATAGGAGATCAGTCGTCTACAGCAGGCAGAAAACCAAGCTGTACCAAAGAGTGTAAGGTTTTCTGCCAACACGAAACGCTTCTTCTTCTTCCTTTCTCTTTTTTTTTTATTTCGGCCCACTGCGGGCGTACACAGGTTCGATTCGTCTCGAATGAATCTGGTTTTTAAAATTTTTTAATAAAAAAAAATAAAAATAAAATAAATTTTTTTTTCTATTTTTCTCAATTTTTTGGTTTTTTTCATTTTTTCATTTCTTTTCTTTGTTCTATTTTTTCATTTGTTTTTCAAGTCATTCAATATCGCTTTTTGGGACCTGTTAATGAGTCAAAACCAACTCTTGAAACCAACTCTGCAAAAAAATGCCTTCCTGAACAAATACAACCTTTAGAGTACGATACACGAAAAGATAATATATGAATCCAGGTAAATAAAAAATTTAAGTAACAATAATCAAATATAATAAAGGAAAGAAAAGAGCTGAAAGGAAACGAATATTACAAATAAATATAGAAATGAAATAAAATCATAATTACACTTAATACTTAAAATTCAATGTGACCCTCCATGAATCTCCTGAATGCGCCAACAGTACCAACTGAAAAAATAAATGTGGAGTTACTCAGCATAATATATAGATGCTAGATCTGATTTCTCAACTCTGCCCCTGTAAATCGGTAAGAAATTAGACTTGGAAGAATTTGATACATATAGCTCATTATCTAACGACCGTATATCAATACGTCGAAGATCATCATTTAATTGGATCCATAAAATCCTCGAGTAATCCAACAGGTTCACTCAAATAATTTTGTACATCATCTGCATATAAACGACCGGAAGCATTTTCCAAAACGAAAGACAGATCATTCATAAATATTGACAGAACAGAAGCGGACCTAACATAGACCCTTGAGGCACTCCAAAGCTAAGTGGTAGATACCCTGAGATAATTAAACCACCTGACGACGACCACTTGATAGTTACCAATTAATTTTATAGCCGAAGATGAAAAGTTAAATTTCTGCCTATAAGCTTAGAAACCATCTTTACATGATTAATTGAGCGAAAAGCATTACTAAAGTCGAGTAGGATTCAAATGGATAACTGATCATTGTCGAAAGCCTCCAAGATATCAGTCGTAATTTTAAGTAAGGCTGTTTCATAACTCTGCTTGGGGTGAAATCTGGATTGTCATATTGGTAAAAGCTTGTTTGTTTCTAAGTAGCTCAATAGTTGTTTGTATACATAATCTTCTCTAAAACTTTGGGCAAAAAATTTAGTAGACTTTTGCGGGTAGATAGCAATTTCTGTTTCTTCTGATATAGGTAGGTAAGTAGCTGCTATGCGTGGATACCCGGCTTGGTTGAAGCAGAGAAACTGTGCTGTCTTAAATCAGAAATCTATGTGGTCTTGAATGTCTACTGATCGACCAGTTGGCCGAAAACAACCAGATTGAGACTGTGCTGACTTAAAGTAAGAGTCCATGTTGGCATGAATGGCCGAAAGACTTCAGACCTGAAATAGTTTCCAGCGACCAGATTGAGACTAGGCTGATTTAGAGCAGTAGTCCGTGTTGCTGTAGGAATTGATTACTCTTTTTCTTTTCCTTTTATGTTCGCAGGTTGACATGTATCTGATTACATTTTTGTTTATTTTCATTTTCATAAATTCAACAGTCCACTTAGCTAATTTCCCTTTTGTCATCAGCAAGGTTTTTCAAAGTACTTTTTTTAGCGATTACAGCGACTTTTGGGCAACTATCGGCTGTACAGTCTCGAACGAGAGTATCGTTATGGTCTACAATCTTTAGGTTCAATGGCCTGTTTCTCTCTTACAAATATGGATTGCCGTTTTTCATTGCAATGGAATGAAAACGAGATGAAATTAGACATAAATTGGTCATGAGCGAGATTAATGTCCAAAATCATATCCATATACAACCTAAGCACCCGCTTGATATAGAATGTGTGTTAAAAATCATATAAACCATTTATACATTGCTATAATTTATTAATATATCTCTTAAATTTTGAAATTTTATAGATTAATTCAAATAATTCGTACAAAAGGTTTAGATTTTTATTTTAATAAAAAAATTTTGTGAAACTAAAGTATAAAATGTATTAAAATGTTTCACAAACCGATAAAGTGTACAGCATTAATATAATTCAAATAAGTTTGAGCTGATATTATCATCTGATATCTCGCACATAATATCACTCTTAAAACTTATTCCTAGAAATATTTTCGAACAATTAAATACGTTCCAAAAAAAAAACTTTGATACATTTGCTTTCATCTCAAAATATCTCTCCCTATAAAATAATAAATTCAAAAAAATATCTTTTATCTTTTTATCCCAAACTAGATATCGCTTTTAAATTATTTCACGACAGGGTTCTTTATGAAAACAATTTTAACATTTCTCAGCTGGATACTTTACGATTTGCAGATATTCTTAACTCAAAATTATGCATATTTTCTAATATAGATAGATGTTATCACTTCAAGGGATAGAAAAAAAAATCACTTTCCTTCCCATTCATCTGCAAATATTGCAGCATCCTCTCCTTAAAACGACCCTTCCTCATGCTCATTTAATTCTATCTATATATGACGACGCGTGTGCCATAGAAGATTTTACACGTATCAACTTAATCTCGTTGATATAAAACAACCCCACAGAGAAATATTGTTCACAATCATAACACAAAATAAAAAAAAACCACCCTGAAGAGAAAAATGAAAAAAAAGTAAAATAAAATTGCACGCTCTGCAGGACCAAAGTGCAAAAATAATTTCGATGTTTTGCCAATTTAGATGAAATCTTCTCTCTGACAGCGTAAAGGGTATCAAATTTCATGGTTCGTATCCCATTGAGAAAACTTGACGTTTTTTACGAGCCGAAACTAACATGCTTTGTGGCATCTCGCCAATTGATTAGGGACATCTCCTTGACGGTGGTGGCCTCCAATAAGTACATACGAGGTATATAGTTAGAAGGAAGACTTACTACATCCCCTTCATGGAAAGATAATAGAGTTTATTCCTTGGAGGTATAGATGATGGTGTATCTTGGCATAGACTAATTCTACTATAGATCCTGTTACTGGTACTCTACTTTAGTTTTTATTTAATTTTAAATCACAATAGAGCAAGTAGGTGGTAGTAAATAAACTCTCACGATTTAAACTTTTATAGGTAGGTACCCCAGATTCAGAACAGGACTAAAGTGTTTTTTTTTTGTTCTGCGATTGATTAGATATGTTCATTCAAAACTATTTCATAAAATTGGCTCGTATTTTGTTTTGAATTCTTTTAGAGAGAGAAAGATTTACAAAAGTTTTGTAAATGAAAAAAACAAAATCATTCTCTCTCTCGGTCTCTCCCTTTCCATATATAACAAAATGTGAATGATGAAAGGCTTCTATAGTCTCGGCCAAATGAATTTATTTAAAAATTAAAAATACAGACCTACAGCCCCAACCAACATATACATATTTACACATCACAGAGCCTCTAAAATTTTACCTAATTGACCTCAATTTCAATGTATTTCCACCATGGTGACTTTGTGATTTGCCTGCAATGTTAGCCAATTCTGTGAAAATTTACTAAAAGAACTAGCAGCAATGCCGGGTGAGATGAATATTATCATGGCAAATAGATGAATTCAAAAAAGCAGAATCCATTCTCGTCTAAGTTTTCGGTATGTGAATAATTTGAAGATATTAAAGAAGAAAGCAAACAATATTTTAGATCTCTAGAGAATGGCGGGCGGCAGGGGTTGGAGGGGATGGTGATGATTTTGCATGCGATTTAATTAAAAAATTTTGGTTTAAGAGAGATTCACAGAATAAATATAGATGTCAATTATGATTGTGCTTGGTTTGGCTTAAAAACTAGGTCGGTGTCGAATAATTTCAATTCAAAAAATTTTTAGGAAGTGCAAATAAAAAATGTACGAGGTGGGGTTGAATTGTTAGAAAAAAATTAGGTTATGTTCACAAGTTAACTGCATATTAAATGAACTTATGATTCACATTAATTTTGTTTAAATCTTGTGATTGGAGATTCTATGATTTTTGTGGGAAGAGTCAAAAGTTAAAAGTAGAACAATTAACATGATGGTTGAGATATTTCTTTTTAACGTTAGAGACAGAGGTCTAATCTTGGCATTTTATAAAAAATCATGGTTTTATATTCATACGACAATATTTATGTAAAAATATCTCAAAACTTGAGATAGTTAGGTCTAGGAGCCTGTTCTAAAAATGGTGTATCTCAGGATTCTATTTTGGGGGCACTACTGTTTTTAATTTTGAAATAGCTCTGAAAATAAAAAACCGTTTTTACAGAATAAAGAAGTACATATTTTATCCACTTAAAACAATTTTTAAATAAAAAACAAGAGTAAAAATTCAGTTAATAGTAGTTTATATAAAAAAAAAAAATTTAGAAATGGTCCCCACATTCAGGGTGATATGTTGGATGCCAGTCATAGCAAACTTTTTTTCTCATGTTAATTTGTAGCGTGCTTTACTCCACCATACTAATTTTGTTAAAAATTCTCAGGATTTTTAAAATAATTCCTTAATTCAAATCTCTCGCTATTCGCTTTATTGGTCAAATCTTTATCTTATAACAGTGTTGCCACTCGAAATGTTTCTAGCGTATCATTTTTGGCGTATTCCGAAAGTGGTTTGAGTAGCCACACGTAAAAAAGTTATAGAAAGTTAAAAATTTTACATAAATTTAACTCTATAGAGTAATTGACTGAAACTTTGATATAAAAAGCTTATTTTTCATAACGTATGTAATATGTATAAAATTAATTTGAAATTATTTTAAAATAAATAAAAATTATTGGAAATATTGTAGCCTAGTATTCAGAAATCCTCTAGCGTAGCCAAAATATTAGGGGGTATCCCAGTAGCCAAACGTTTGCTACTATTGTAGTCAATGAGGTAACTCTGCGTTATAACCCAAGTAACCAAAATTGGTTTTAAGATAGTTTTTAAACGGTTATGCAACCAAGGTTGCAAACACCGTTTAGGTTTCAAATTAGTCTAAAAAACTTATTTTTATAGGTTGTAGAAACGTGCTAGCAAATAGATTTGGACGGTTTTAATTCAACGTCGGTAAAAATGAAATGGAATCGGAACGAGTTTGTAACTAATTGATTAGAGGTTTTTGGAACGTTAAATTAAAACCGGAGTGTAAATGAAACCAGATAGGGATAGTTTTGTAACTAGTTGCTGAAAAGTGATTGGCACTTAAAATTGCAACCCCATTTAAGTGCTTCTAGGATTAAAAAAATCACATTTTGGTACATCTAATGACGATTCCTGCCATGGAGCCCACTGATCTGGAAGCTGAACTAAATATGTATTGTTGCTTATTTAAAGCAGTTTTTATAATCTGTAAATCTAATTTTTTTTAATTAACAACGATATAAACATGGATTGAAATAAACGCTGACTTGAAAGTTAGAACAATCAAGTCGATACAAAGGCTTTAGAAATAAAAATAAAAATAAATTATGCAATCATTTAATTTCCTTAGGTACACTTTTTAGGATTTAGTAAATTTTATTTTAATTGATTTGAATAGTTGGAAATCAGTAAAAAGAAGTACAACAAAACAGTTAAAGAAACATCTTCAATAAAACTATGAAAAAAATAAAAATTAAATTCTTTGGAAAATAAAGCCGTGCTAAATGTACTTTGCTTGTCCACCAAGTAAGTGTTACTTTTGTTTTTTCGGTTTAGGTTTGTTCACCATCAGAAACACTAACAAAACCAAAATTAGTACTTTTCCCAATTATGTGTAAATAAATAAATACCTCTTGCGCGTTTATCGCATTTTCCAATGCTTTAAAAATTCTTTCATAAAAGTAGCATGCTTATGTTCTGTATAATGTGGATGTGCTTTATCAACTACTCTAAAAATAAGGTGGTTTGTTTCGGTAAAAGAATTAAAATTTCCTTTTTGTGCCGTCCCGCCCCAAGAAATGCAATTGTTCGCGTAGTCTTCATATCAGATAAGCCCCCGAAACGTGAAAGTCTTCTGGCCTGAAATTGAATGACAAAATTATTAAAAATTATCATAGGATAATGAAAAAGTATACGAACTTACTACTAAAGCATGTTTATTTACCCATCAATGTAGAAAATTCTACAACTGTACAAAAATCCTTAATAGAAATACTCCACATAACTTTCCCCTATGCTTTAAGTTTTACTTCACGATTTAAAAAATATAACTGCACTATTCAAGCGTCGCAGAATTAATGACTCAATACCGCTGGAATAGTTGCCATTCGGTGTTACAGTCACCACATTGTAATCGTATTTTCCCGAAGAAGTTACGCATCAGTAACAAAATAACTCTGTGGGCACTTTAGGTATTACCAAAGGGTATTTTAGACACGTAATTTATACTATTATTAATTTAAGGTTAAATTAAAACCAAAAATCAACAGATGCGTTTAAATTGGGTTTCTTTATGACTTTTTATAAGCTATAAGTAAGTTAATTTGAAACCTTTATTTGAAAGCTTGTCTGTTGGAACGGGGTTGCAATGAAAACTTTTCTTAGACTTAACGCTTTTAAGTTATTTTGAAACGTTAATTCAGACATTCATTTACGAGTTGGTTTTGTTGATACATTCCCTAAACAAAGGTGAGTTGAAGATAAAAAAGAAACCCAAATATAACAATTTTTGTTTCAAATAAATTTTTAAAACCACTTTTTATAACGAGTGCATTTGAAACGCTTACGCAACTTTTGAGCAACTTCAGTAACTTTATATCTGTTGTTGCTTCGAAACTTTGGTTGCAAATGGCTACTTGGGAAGCTTTTCTTCCTATGCTGGCCTTTACCTATTTTTAAAGTAACTATAAAAATTGTAAAATTAAATGTCTACAATAGTTTTACATAAAAGAAAAAGTATCACACACTTCCAAGCTCTGATAACAAATCAGGGGGCTAACAGGAAACATTTTTTTTTTGCGGAAACTATTTTTTAATACGTTTTTGATAGATATTTCCAAAAATTGGTGCTTATTTACTAACAACATATTTTATTGTTTTTAACAGGCTAGAATAGCACTTACCAAAAAATTATATTATAATCTTTAGTTTAACAAGTAACAAATTATAGATCTAGTTAAATTTCTAAATTAAAGCTTAAGTTGCTCTAAAAAAGAGGTGGGGGGGGGGGTTAGTGGTAGCTAACCAGTTGTTATACTATTAAAAGTGCTCCTAATTAAAAAAGATTAAATTGATAAGGTTTGAAATTCCTCCTAACAATTACTCATCTATCACACTACTATCTCTTAAAAATGGAGAACATATGTTCCCTTTATTAACGGTATTCCGCGAAATTATACAGATTGGGAGGGAGGGGGCTCAGTTAGCACCAAGTGCAGTTATAGCAAGTGTATCTTATAGTAATAATAATATTTCTTTCAGAATAGTATAATAAGATAAAATCCTTTACTTTAGTACGTTGAGCAATACAAAATATAGTTCGATTTCAAACAAGAAGAGTGTTAGAGGGGCGCTAGTGAAAAACACAATGAAGAAAACAAAAATAAATTACAATAAAAAGAATAGGAAAAAAAATATACTAAAAAGGAAGTTAAAAAAAAAATATTTCGAAGTTATTCAGAAACTAAGGCTAAACAAGAAAAGAAAATATCACAGAACCGTGAGCGTGCAGAATCATTAACTAGGACGCAGAAAATCATTGGTCAAACGCCTAAAGGAACCTACCGATCGTGTAGGCTGAATCGCAGGTAGAAGTGTATTCCAAACGTGAGTTACGTGGACAAAGTAAGTTTAAAGCGAGATGAGACCAGATTCAAATGTCTTTCATTGTGCATAAAATTAATGAAATCGAACAGGTATGAGGATACGTCAGTGTACAATATTTTAGTAGTGCTTTGCGCAATAAGTAAACGTCCAGAGAGCTATCAATGATTTTATTCCTAAATTGAGTTATGTGATTAAATTTGCGCAAACCAAAACCAAATCTAGCACAATCATTGAAAGCTACATCCAGTTTCCGCTTGTAGGCGTCATCTAGTCGAGGGAATGGGTAAATTCAAAAATGCAGTGATGCGCTGATGATGCCGCATCTGCATCATCATGAGTTCAAAAATGCATCGTAATAGAATCATATAAGTAATGTAAAATATTATAATAACTTAAGAATAAATTGTGACTTGTGATTTCAGTGCACAGAAAGTTAATTGGACGGACGACCAAATTAAGGTAGAAATAACAAGAAAATACCTAAATTTAATTATAACTTATAAAAGAATAATAAAAAAAGAAACCATGAAACAGGACGGGACGGGACATGTTGGGAATACTTCAACATATTAGATGAAGTATATGGGACAAAGCATGCAGTAGACCCTCCCGTGGAAATTCTAATATCCTCGTTTGCTGTGGAAGGTACTACGTCTTCAGATAGTCAACCATGCGATACTATTAGCGAATGTCAACCGAATGATGACGGGAGTGATACATCCGTTCTAAGAAATATTTCAAATATTGAAATAAATAATCGTCCCAAAAGAAGGAAAACAGGGAGCAGCGAAACACACGCTGCAAATAACATCATGATGCTGTATCTTTTTTTCTTCCAGCTGCAGTTGTATTACTTTCAGAATAGTTATCTTCATCAACATTTCCAATATTAGCAGGAATGGTACTGTTCTGGTCGTCTGGAGTAATTTCTTCTCTCTTTAATATGAAATTATGCAGTGTAAAACATGCCACGACTATGGACTTTATGTGATCTAATATTTGGAACTTTTTCTTTAGTATGCCGAAGGCTTGTTCAATGCACACTCTTGTTGCACTAAGATAATAATTAAATCGTCTTTGTTCTGTCTATAGATGGCCATTATCCCTGTGAGGGACCATCATAAACGAGGCGAGAGGATATGCCGGGTCCCCTAAAAGTTGTGCATATTCCGTTAAGCACAATGTCCCTGAAAATGAGGCCTTCCCGAGTGGACTATTTCACCACACGTTCGCATCGTGGCAGCTGCCTGGATAGCCCACAAAGATATCGAGGAAGCGGAATTTACTATCGCATTTAGCCTGTAAAAACTAAAGGTTAATAAAATCGTAAATACATATATAGGCGTTCATACCTGTGCAATTACAGAATACTGTCCATTGCGGTCATAATAGCTGCTGGGATCTTTTGTTGTTGCTGGTATTCGAATATGCGTCCCATCAACACAATCAACTACATAAGGAAACGGATCTTTCCTGCATATCTGAAATTCTTCCAGGATTATTTTCTGCTCAAGTAATGTTGTAGGCGACTTTATCTAATTTTTTAATAAGGTACAAATAGCTTTTACTGTTTTTATAAAATCTTTGTAAGCCGTTCTTTTAGCTATATTAAATCTATCCGAAAGCACCCGAAAACTTGTACGATTACTAAGTTTCCATATAGTGATATATAGACAATTTTTCAAATAGTAAGCTGCTCTTCCTTTAGATGATAATTTCCAAATCGGTTTTAGTTCGCTCTGTAAAGCCTGTCTAAAAAATAATTACAGCTCTTATTTGCTTACTTGCTTATCCAATATTTACCTTAAAAGTTTGTCTTCTCATTCGGAAATGACTTTGAAAAACATCATCCTGGCATTCCTTTATTAATTCGAAATAATTTTTACATTTTGGTATGCTTCTTCGACTTTGTAATGATTTTATTAGAATTAGTTTCTTTCATTTTAAAAATCTTTTTCTTTCTAAATTTGATTGTACCAAATTGCTGGCACAAGGTTCCACATTTTTCAATGTAGAATTAATTAATATGTTGAAAACAAGTTTATCCATTTTTAAGTCTGAGTGTTCCATACACTTTGCCATATCATATCATTAAGTCTGGAAGTAGAATAATTTAAGAAGATATACGAATGGAATCAAAGGATATTTGTTCAACTTCCATCAATTTGAAAAGAAGTAAACAGATGGAATTTTGAAAACAAAATCCGGATTACGTATGTGCAAACGTCCTTTAAAGAATAGAGTTCAGCATTTTAAAATATTCTGAAATAAATCAGTAAAAACAAAAACTTCCAGTCGATATGTAAATAAATATATTAAAAATTCAGCTTATCTTATATGAAGTAATATTAGCTCAACTTAAAATAATCAACTGATATATACTTAGTAATCAAACGGGAAATAAAGTTATTTCAAAATGTATTAGTACTTGGTGGTAATTTAATTAAAAAATTACAAAAAATATTATTTAGCGGCACCCAAATAAATTAAATAATATAAATTTTTGTCTTCGCTCAGATTCTCATTAGTTTACTTAAGCTTTAGATTATTTTCAACAAATAGTTGATTTTCTCTATAATTCAAGTGTAAGTGAACAGTGTGTTTCATGGAAGATTTCTGCCAGGCAGTGAATTAGTGATTAATTAAAAAACACCAATAATTATTTTATAATTGTTAAAAAAGGTAAAAGAATATTAATATTGTTACAAATTATAAAAATACCTGTAGCATTATGTTATGTTTCAGGCAATTACAAAAATTTTTGGGTAAAAGATTGTTACTTAGAAAAAATATTTTTTATGCACTAAAATATTAAAAAAACATAATAATTACATTTAATTAGCATTTTTAACAGAAATTATAAATCAATTTTTTCCGAAACATTTGTGTGTCCCAACCATTCCTTTTCAAGTGTTTATAAATAGTTGAACAATGTTCGTGCAACCATTTTTTACATATAATGAACTGTATCTATTCGTTTTTTTGTTTTTTCTATTTTTCGATAATCCTCCCCACAACCAACACAAATATTTTCTTGAAAATCCTCAGGACCATCCACTGACATATATAATATGGACTGATTAACTTTCTATTTCATATGGGCTCAGTTACTGCTGTAAAAAAAAGTTTTTACGCCGGTGCCAACATTGAAAAAAAGCATTGGCGGGAAGTTGAAAAAGCGGTTATAATAAAACTTTTCGAATTTCCGCTGCATATCTAATGAAGTATTGCATTTGATAAAACAATTTTATCAGTAATTAACCCAAATAATTAATTTAGGGTTAGTTTTTACTTTGTTGGATATTGATGAAATTGGTGAAATAATATCAAGTATCACAGCTAAAGTAATATTGCTGAGTTCAAGAATGGGATCATTGGTTTTAACTGGAGGGCTATCCTCTTTTTCTAGAGTATACTTAGCACTTCACTGGGAATTTCTATTCTTGATGCTGAGTCATTGATAATTGTACATTGGTCTTTATGATGCCATAATCAGGAATAACATCAGCATTAAAAGGGTGTGTTACAATACTGAAACTGCATTGCTTGCTCTTGTTGATTTGACCTATGTAGCAGAAAGCGTCCATACTGAATATGGTTAATTTTTAATTTAGGATTCGTTTTCATTAATAAATTGCAAGCATAATAAAAATATGTTTTGAAAGACTTAAAAACTGATCTAACAGAAAATAATAGTGTCATTTTTTGCAGCATATTCCAGCATTTGAATATAAATGAAGTTGGGATGAACTCGCGTCTAGTATTAACATTACTTTTTCTTGAGGTTTTTTAGGATAAAAGGGGACTTCTAACTAAGTAAAAAAAAAATAATACTCGAGTCTACATAAGCAGATTTGTCTCCCATATACCCTACGGATCCTAGAGGCATGCAATCCTTAAACTCTGCTTTTCAGCACGTAACTGAGAAACTTCTTCAGATTTCTGGGCAGATAAGTCAGGGTGACGTTTCATAAATAGACTAAGCCATCGAATTCCGGTTTTTTTAAACTTGGTTGAACCTGTGTCTTATTTTACATCTTTCAGCCAATTCAAAACCACGTGACAAACTTCACCCTTCTCGCAACAAATCCATGAACTTGTAACTCTTTAATGTTGCCGAAAAGATGTTTTCGATGAACCCAACCCAGGTTTCTTGCTATCTGTAAATCTTAAATTTGTCCCAGGTATTTTGAAAGCTTTAGAATCCTCATTAATAGAAAAGGTTTTGTTACTAATATCATCGATTGCATCCCTTAAAGTTCTTTTGTCCAAATATCTCGATTTGAGTTTTCTTTCTTTTGTATATGGTAGACAATACTATAACAAAATATCATACATCTCTTCTCTATGAGCAAGAAATATTCTACCCGCAGTACACGGGTCACAGCTACAATTTCTACGACCATTAAGTCAGTAAAGCGCCAACTTTGGTACAGACTGCTCAGAAATAAGGCCAATAGGCAACAAAAGCATTGTAACATAGGGTCGGCTTGGTCACAGCATTGCTGCCTCCTTAGCCGAATAGCATCTGTTCAAGTGGTCATTGGGATAATCTGGACTGAAGTCCTCCTCCTGATTAGCGTCGCCACAGCTTCCTGTCGGGTGCTTCTAGTTGCCGTTCGGATGACTTGATTTTATTTTTTAAATTGAATGAAATTTCAAGACAGGAAGTTGAGTCAACTCAAGCCAGCTATTTGTAGAGCGAGCGGTTGACCGGTACCTAACCAGGTCAAGCCGTCGAACTCACTTCCTACTCCAAAACTCATTGTCCCAAGATAGAAAATGCCTGCTCCAAAAGGCAGCCAAACCGCTTCAGCGACCAGTATCAAAACTAAAGCTCAGCCTATATCAAGCTTTGGCAACCGCCAAAGTTCCCTACTTAAAATAAAACTTACAAATACTTGTGTTATGGCTGAAAGGTTTTTATTAATTGAATTCGCTTTTATTTTCCACATTTAACCTCATATTAATCAATGCTAAGGTACACACACACACTGCCTGCCACCTCTCCTCTTCCTTTGACTGCAGTTTATTTATTATATTTAAAATTTCTCGATGATTGAATTTTTCAGTCAGCGAATATTTCCATCCATTTTAAATGAAACTCTAAAAGCTGAGGGATTTTTTTATACATAGGTAAAATGAAAATAAAATTTTCATTTATAATTTCATTTCTAACCAACAGAGATTACTTTTTAGATTCTTATTACTTTTTTTTTATTAAAATTTTATTTTATTTTTTTTTTTAGTAACGAGAAAGTAAATTCAGCTCAATGATTTTCTTGAATTCTTCATCCTAAGTGCAATTTTCATTTCCAAAACTATTTTATTATGAAAGCTTCTTGTGAAGACAAACAGGAAACGAATAAAAAGTGATTCGAAAAGAAATTCTTTATTTAAAATCAATTTAAGCACAGGCAGCACAAAGATATTGATTGTAGTGCGGAGTATGATTTTCCCTCTTTTGTCAATTGCAATTTGCAAAGTATATTCCTAAAAGAGAGAGAAAAAAAAAACAGGAAAACTTTGAGATTTTCATGAAAAGTTTTATAATAAAAGGAAAGAAGAAGTCATCAACCTGCTACCGCACAGAAATGATTTCTGCAAAGGGAATACCTTGTCTGTCTTATTTACTACAACTTATTTAAGTGAAATAAAATTTTAATCTTCCTGAAAGGAAAGCGATAATAAATTTGATTTGCTGTAGTAAAGTGGAGAATCAATGTGATGATAAAAATTTTATTCCTTCACACACACGCACACATACATTAGACGATTATTTTTATGATTAGTAGTAGAAGTATTTCAAGGGGGGGGCCCTCTTGTGTCTTCTATTTACAGTGTGCAGTCTCTATTTATGCAACTAATAAAAACAGATCGTTCCATCCATCCTGTGTTGGTCTCTCCAATTTCGGTTGTTTATCCATAAAGTCTGTTCAGGAGATCACCAAAGTTTTCTCCTTTTATTGTACTGAATACAAGGAAATTACCCTTCCACATGTATTGCTTGCCATCAAATGTAACAATGATCAATTGAAGGACTTGGCCAGCAATTCTATGACAATCTGAGCACTCACCTTAGCTCTATTAGATCTACACAAACTGAGCTGGCCTCGAATGTTGCATACATGCTGTCTAAACAACATTGACGCCCTCGGTAAGAAGCTTGAAGACATCGAGATCAAACTTGACTTCCTCAGCAATAAACTCAAGAGCAGCTTTTCACAAAATGCTCAAACTCTTGACGAAAAGATATGCAAGCTCTTCGATTCCCTTGCGCGCAAATTCATGGATTGTGCTACACATTCGAAATATTATGAGGCGATCTCGTCGTCATTAAATAATCATCTGTCGGATTTAAAAACATACATCTACGATATTCCACATTCGATTGAAAACATCGTTCAGGATACAGTTTCAAAATCCGAGTACAATTCCATTCTTGTAAAGCTTACTGATGAGAGGTATCTGTTGCAAAAATTTTAATTGGGGACATAGCTGATGAAATAAAGGTGCGGCCCGCTACCCAATATAATCTACCCCCTCCCACCACTTACTGCTCTGATTAATAATAATAATGCTGAATTGTTAAAGAATGCAGCCTCCAATATAAGGACTTCTGCTTCCAATAGAGGAACTGATGTGCCACCTATTCTATCTGGTTCTAAGCCTCGTCGCAAGCTCTAGTCGACACCATGGGAAGCGACCTAATTGGCACCTTCCCGCTACCAATATAAGTCCAAGTGCCTCGACTGATGTCGCCTCAGGTAACGCTGTCCATCAATTCTAGCTTGCACCTGCATTTAATTCTGCATCTAATTCCACAGCCATGAATGTTGCTTCACCTGTGTACTCGTTTGGAAGTGGTATTGGTCCCTCTTTGAGAACAGTACCAAAACCTTCGAGTATTTTCGTCACCCGTTTCTCTCCTGAAACGTTGTGTGAGGACATATTCAAATATCTAAGGTCCAGAAATGTTGCAGTAAGATTAGTAAATCCTCTAAACCGGGGTTGCATCCTTTGTCCTAACTGTGTCAGCGGATGTAGGGGACCAGTTATTGGATCCCTTATTTTGGCCCTCCGGCGCTTTTACTAAATTATTTGTACCTTCCGGGCGCCATCCTAGATATACATCCAAAACAAGCAATATTATTCCAAAAAACTGAAGTCGCTTTCCCTTTACTATCAAAATGTAAGGGGATTCGGACAAAAACTGTACAGATATCTTCAAATTATCTGTTGCAACTTGTTTTGATATAGCTGCTTTTACTGAAACTTGGTTGTATCATGGCTTTCGCAATGCCGAAATCTTAGACAATTCTTACCAAATTTTTAGGAAAGATAGATATATTGACTCTGAACCTCGCGGCGGTGGCGTACTCCTCGCATGTAAAAGCCATTTTAATTGCACCCAAATTGTGGTTCCCAGTTTTTCTAACTATATTGACACCGAACTTATAGTTCTTAAGACACGACTTATATATACTTTGTTGTTATATTCCTCCAGATTGTATAAATATTGTTGATGACAAAGGTCAAAATTTATACGACCTGCTCATTTCAACTTCTAATTTTATCCATGGTAAGATGGAGCCTCTCGACGAATTACTACTTATTGGTGATTTTAACTTACCCAATATTCAATGGGTTCTAAATGAAGTTGACGATGACTATCTTCCACGTAATAACTTGACAGCAAAGGAGTCACTATTCCTTGACAGTATTTCATCTCTTCTAGGTCTGAGCCAAATCAGTAATGTTAAGAGTGACACGGGAAAGCATTTAGACCTGGTATTTTCTACTGACACGGGTAACTTCATAGTTGAGCCTAGCGCAGTGAGAATGTCTACTCTTGATAAATATCACCCCCCTCTACTAATTACATATTGCTATGAAACCGAAAATTTGACAAATTGTCATCAAACACAATACTTTTTTCAAATTTTAGAAAGGCTAACTTTTCGGAACTTTCCAGTAGACATACATCTATTGACTTCAACACATTACTGGCTAGCAATAGTGTTGACGAAGACGTTTCTCAATTTTACATAATTCTTTTCGATTTATTTGCCTCTCACGTTCCCTGCGAGCGTCAGTGGCTCTCTAAAACATCTCCACCATGGTTCAATAAAGATCTGAGGCGTATCTTCACAGCATGCGTACGAAATTATTTAGTGACCTACGCATCTTTTTTAAGTTTATTAAAATGAAAAAAAAAAAACGGACAGCTACCCCAATACCATGAGGTACAAGGATTCTGCTAGTGATGATTCGTCTAAGATTGCTACGTTTGCTGTTTTTTTTTGTCTCGTCAAATTTTCAACTTCAAAGTAGCAACTTCAGTCATATGAACGACTCTCATAATGTTTCATTCCCTATCCCTTCAATTTCAGAATAGGATATACTCGATCATATTAATGGGCTTCCAAATGACTTTACAACAGGTCCTGTTGGTATACCTTCAGCCTTTTTTAAGTCATGTTGCCTTTCCCTGGCAACCCCGCTTGTTAGTGGCTGTATTCCTCAACTATGGAAAATTTCTTTTATCATACCTGTCTACAAAAAAAGGCAGTAAAAAGGCTTTCGACACGCTATCTCACTCCGTGATACTCTTTAAAATGGAAAAGTATGGATTTCCCACAACGTTCCTAAAATGGACGGAGTCATATCTAGATAATAGAACATACCAAATCTATTTCCTCCATTCCATCTCTAGAGTCTTGAAATCTTCGTCTGGCGTACTTCAAGGGAGTTATTTGGGCCCGTTGCTATTTATTCTATCTATTGACGACATTGTCTCCATCGTGAAGCACTGCAAAGTCTTAATTTATGCTGATGACATTAAACTTTTCGCTCAGATTAAATCTTTTAATGATTGCTCTCAACTGATACAGGATGACCTCCACAAATTTTACGATTGGTGCAAAAGCAATAATTTGGTACTCAATATCGACAAATGTGAGGTGTTGACTTTCCACAGGAATCTGAATCCTATCTCTTATGTCAATGGGTTCTCGGCTTCCTCGATTAGCCGCGTTAGTTCTGTCTGTGACTTGGGTGTCAAATGTGATCATAGACTGAATTTTAACTCCCACATAAACCACACGGTATCTAAGAGTAGTTCTATGCTGGGTTTTATAAAACTTTGGTCACGAGAGCTCTCGAATCCCTCCATAACATTACGTTTATATACTTGCTTTGTGAGACCATTTCTTGAATACGCTAGCCAGGTCTGGTCTACTTTTTACGGTACACACATCGTCCGTATCGAGTCTGTTCTGTTCAGAGAAACTTCCTGCGCTTTGCTCGTAGAGACCTACCCTGGAATAACTGTGAAAATAAGAGGATATATTATCAAGCTTCAGCCAAAGAAGAAAATGGAAATAAATTTTATTTTTTAAAAAAGTATTCAGATATTTTTGGCTAAATCTTCGCATTCTGTCGCTTTGACACCGCTCTTTCACGCATTTGTCGAAGATGCATCATATCCTCGGCTGAAGAATCGTTTTGTTTCGCCCCTTCCAAACATGTTGTGAATCACTTAATTGAACCTTCCAGTTTTTTTTTTTGTGTACGATGTGTAATTTCAAAACGTTCTTCATTTGTGTCGTCGTTGTTTCCACTTTCAGCGAAAGCATTTTGAGGAAGTTAACTCCATAAGCAACATTCGCCGTAATTTGATGCGACAACAACTTCTCCGACAAACCTGGAAAATACATTTCGGTTCCAAGGTAATTTCTGCTGACCACGCGTCTGGTAATTTTAAGTTAGAAATAATTTACGTTTAGAGAAACTTGTAATTTTTCGCTTTAATTCTATATCCGAAAAATAAAGGTGCAGGTAACCTGCCTGCCTTGAAAAATATATTTTTTTTAGGCTTTTTAAATAAATTTTATTAACCAAGTCTCCAATATACAAATCTCTTTGATATCCATTCAGCAATATAATTTCTGCCAAGGCTGTCATTTGGAAATATTTGGTTTAACATTGTTGTTATATCAGATCTTTCCGAAAGAATTTGATTGCGGATTTCAATTAGGGGTATATTGCCATCCTCGTCCCAGTTATCAGATGATATTCTCAAAAAAATTTTCCAACATTTGGCCACTACGATCGGATTCAAATCTTTCCATGCGCTAGTGAGGAAACAAATTTGCATATTTTAAAATTAAATTTTACAGGGAATCCTCATAATTACTGGAACCATTCAAATGACTTAATAACCTTTTTTTAATAAGAAATTTTTGTCATCCTTTTAACATTCTGATCCATATAGGTTGCAAGAGCGCTGTGCTGTTATAGATAATCCATTTCGAGTTTTTTGAGTGAGAATGGTCCTTTGTCAAGTAAAAGCAAAACTTTTTTTGGAAAATTTTTGGACTAGAGGTATCACAAAACCTAGAAAAGAAAAAAACCTCATATTCTAGGCAATCGTCAGTGAAAATTATTAAATTCGTACTCACCTTTTTTGCGAAATTATTCTTTAACCATTCGTCAAAAAGAACTAAGGTCATCCAAGCATTTTTATTATCGTTGTACGTAACAGGTAAATTTGTCATATTTTTCAAGGCTCTTTGTTTTTTTTTTTGCTTACCTAATCATAAAAGGTCTTCAATTTGTGCTCCGCTAGCATTTGTACAAGCCAAAAATGTTATTCTCTGTTTTGAAGTTTTTCTTCCTGGAACAGAAGTTTCACGAAAATGTACCAATGTTTTTTCGGCCAGAAGTTTCCAAAAAAGGCTGGATTCGTTCGCAATGTAAATTTGATCAGGACTAAAATCTTTTTCATCCCTCTTTTGCTCAAACTACCATAAAAACGATTTGAACAAGTTCAGACAAGTTCAGAAACTTTCTCGCCGCATGACTTTAAAAATCGAACTCCATACCGCTTTTTGAAATTTGAGAGCCAACCCAGTAGTTGCACGGAATTCTTCTGGTCTTTCTTTAATTTTGTTATGCAGATATTTTGCCTTTTCCCACAAAATATGACACGAAATTGGAATGTGAACTGTTCTTTTCTTCAAAAACCATTCATGCAGAGCCTTTTCCATTCGAGGAATCCAAAAAGTTTTATGTTTTTTCTATTTCCAGGTCCTAATTTGGATTGACCAACAAAACTTTTCAAATTTCCTTTTATTTGTTTGATCGTCCTCCATACAGTTAATTTTTTGACACAATATTCTTGGGAAATTTTCTTGATAGATGCGCAAGCAGATAAGTTCTTAAGAATTGCACTTTTATCTTGTATAGTGAGCCTCTTTTGACGAACAAGTCGAGTTATATTCCTGATTTTCGGCATTGCTCAATTATCTTTCCATTTTATCAGCCAAAAAAGAAATTTCTGACAACTAACCAAAACCGAAGACAATTTAATGTTTTAAAAATAACTTTGATAACACTGTAATAATTATAGAAAATGCGTTCGCTCTCACAAATCTAACGTACATCGACATAATAGCGAATCCGACTGCAATTGCGAGTTGTGACTTATAACCTAGGCAGACGAACAAAATTAATTATCATTCATTCGTAATTAAATTTTTCAAAAATCTAGTTACCCACGATTTTATAAGAGTTCTGCAATTGACAGCACAAATAATTCATATTCAAAGGGAAAGTGATTTTTGAAAATTCACAAAATCTTGGTCAACTAGATTTAAAAAAAAAATTAATTACGAATGAATGATAATTGATTTTGTACGTCTGCCCAGAGTATAGGTGATATCGTATTTCCGTAATTTCAGTAATTCAGATTAATGAATTTAAGAAAGCCGAAATGCAGTTAAACCTCTTTTATCCGGAATACTCGGGACCGAGTTCTTTCCGGATAAACGATTTTTCGGGTTAATAGATATCTACCTTCGATTATCCAGAATATTCCAACAGAACCTCATTATTTCCGGATTAAAGTTTGAAACATCTGGATGGGCAGGACAATTATCAAGCAATAAAAGAATTTTACTGCCTTCAGGAAGGCCAATATTTCTTAAATGTTTCCTTGTTTCTGGCACAAAGTGGTTATTGAACCAATATAAAGTGACCCACGCACGCTTATTAGTTTTATATAAAGCAGGAAGTTCTTTAACGTTTTTTAGGGCGCGTTGATGAGCTCTTTTCCCAATAACAAGCAAGAATTGTTATTTTCTCCCTAGATACTGTGGATCCATCAACAAAAATTTCATTGGTGCAGAACAAAATGCTACGAGGTAAGGCTCTCCAAACCAGTTCTGTCTCATTTGCGTTGTAGACCTGCTGTTAAGTTTTCGTTTATAACTAGCTCGTTGAGCTCAATAACAAATAAATTGGCAGCTCCGAAATCCGTAGACATCTTTTCACGTAAACGCATACGTAACATAAGCTATATGTAGATATGCAATAAAATGCAATAAAATTGAAATCACTCTTTTTACCGGATGCTACTGTAGTCCATGCATTCCATGTCTGTTTTTAAACTTGTATAACCAGCCTTGAGGATATTCACATCTAGATTGAAGATTCATTTTCTTATGAAAATCTTTAACATTTTCTATTAAAATATTTTCGGATATCGGCACGAAGCCACTCAAATAGTGCTGCATCCAATTGGGGATTTTCTGCACCTCATAATGTTCTCCGCTTTTCATTTATTTTATATAGAAACATTTTCTGGGAAAAAATTTAAATTAATAAATAAAACTTTTCGAACCAGTTTACTTGAATCTGAATTCATATTTTAAGCAGATATCGTACACACTAACCTCACTCCTAAAAAGCAATTAACATTGAAGTACCTATGCATAATTGAAAATAACGCGACATAAGAAACTAGTGTAAATAATAATTCAAAATAAAAACCGATAGTTTTTCCAAGAAATCTCAAACCAAATTTTAACTGACAGTAGAAAGAATTTTTTCAAGAAATCTCGGAACAAATTTTGCCTTGTAGTAACAGGAAATTATTTTCCGAATTTTAGAGGTCTTTCTGGATAAAAGAATAAAACCAAAAATTTAACACAGAGGAAAAATTTTCCGAAGGTTAGAGGTTTCCGGATGTTAGAGTTCCGGATAAAAGAGGTTTCACTGTACATGCGTCACAGTTTTCTGAAAAAAAAATCAGAGAGCGTCTACGATTTTCCAATTTACTGTATTTCAGTTTGCTATTTTCAGTAATGCTTGTGACTTATGAATGCAATCACATTTTCCGATTTTTAAAATTTTTGCTGCATTTTCAGAATTCAGAAGGTTTTGTGAAAATATTCTAGACGGAATCATTCCTTTCGGGTATAAAAAAAAGGAGTGTTTGTGAAACGTAAAATGTCAAGATTATATGTGCGCGTCTGTTAATCTCTTAAATTTAAAACCGATTTTTACTAACAACAAAATATTAAATTTTTCGACTAATAACCCTAAGTATGTAGGTCTTCTACCTCTGCGCCAATGGAAAATCTAAAATTCAGTTTTGAGATTCATACAATTTGCATTCATAAGGATTCTTTTTGAAATTTAACAAGAAATTTGCAAAACTCAAATAATAGCGAAACGAATGCGAAGGTTGCAAAAATCGAGACTGCACTGTATTTAGAATGAGATCCAAAAATCATTTAATGTGAGTGAATAAAACCCATTTTTCTTTATATGATTCATATTTAGATTTTTACATACATCTTTATATATCCATCACCAACTTTTGGACATCTGAGTTAATTGTAGTGCAGACAGCAGGTAGTTCAGAGCCTCATAGCTGTCCTGATGAGGTCGCGAAGCATTGCTTATCGAAACACCCCAATATACTCTCAAAATTTTGATTTACGGCTATAAAGCCAGAACTGGAAAGTAGGTACCTCAGTAAAAATAGATTCACACAATAGGCAGAAAATTGCTTGTAGCCGAGACTAGTATACGGTTGTCGAAATATTAACCCCCCCCCTTCCCATCTCTTTTAAGAATGGTAGTTATACTATTTATCCAGATCTTTGGCTCAGACTTTACAAAATTCGACTCTCAAATGTGTGCGTTGTATGGAAAATTTTTCGGTTCCTGGCTATGACGGCCTTGATTTGTAAATCACTTCTTTTTCTGCAATTTCCACACAGACTGAATTCCTAGAACAGAAAAATAAAAAACATAAAAGTAAAATTGAAAGAAAAATCCAACATTCCGCTTTTCCAACACTTGCCCTTCTGCAAAAACCTTTCATATATATATTGTTTTTTGCCAGAACACCGTTGCCAATTTGGGGATCAACGAGGTTCAAAGAAGATGCCATTTTTCGAAACGGTACCGTAAACAATTCCAATCAAGAACCAAAAAAAAATGAAACATAAAAACCAAAAAAAAAAAATTTTGCCCCCCTTACTTCATATAACTGTAAACCGACTACATAGTAAGTGCACTCTCGAAATAATTCGACACGGCTGCCATACCATGTGAAGACGCAAAAGGAAATTGCTGCTGACGCATTCATCCGTTGTTCGAGTTAGCCCTTTTGAGCTGGTCTTGCCTAGCCGCCCAGCAGTAGCAAGAAATGGTAGCAGGGGCAGCAGTAGTAGTAGAAGAACCCACTCATTTAAGGGTGGCACCCATTAATTGCTTCTTTTCGGAAGGGAAAATGAAATTTATGTTCTCGTGTACACCACAACTACACTTCACAAGTGTAAATAGCCCACCTACACGTTTTATGCATTTCCCGAAAATCCGAAACCACCCCCTCCTTCCCTTTGAATGAATGAACGTATGTCGAAATTAATATTATTTACACCTCGTCGAATTGTTCCTTGCGTGTTTTAAGTAGGTATTTGAAGAGGAAAAGGGACAAAGCCCTAGTCCCTGGCTGGCTGGATCAACTGAAATTGCTGCTCCTTGTGGTTATGATAAGTTCCTGGGAGGGTGGTGGTGGTGATCTCCCATCGTGTGCTTATTCATATCTTTAGGTATGTTTTAGCCGGAATGATTGATTACATTTTTTTTTCTTAACAGTTGGAAAATGACGGTAAAAACATGGTACCACAATCAGGGTCTTTCCTATATTACAGCTATGCTCTATCGTTGTCGTCTAAAAACTGTGGGTAGGTAGTAGACCCTCTGCTGAATATTATTAGACGGAAGAAAAATTACTCAGCCTTATGGTTGGGAAGTCCTGAAATCCAATTAACTGGGCACAATTGCTTGAAATGTAATTAACATGATTTACTAAAAGTGGACAGAGAATTTTTTTTTTGGATTTATTTATTTATTTACCACACCCTCAGTTTTGTGTATTTTGGAGGAGATTTAGTAAAAGAATAAAAGCAAAAATTATGGTGGAAAGGGAACTTCAGGTTTCCCTCCAACTAGAGAGGACGAATCAATTCCAGAATATTTTAGATTTCAGGAATTTTTCATTTTAAAATTTGTTTTTCAACATTTTCTAAATATTTCATAAAATTTTGAAACGAATTGTTAAAAATTGTATGATTATGGGTATTTCATACCTCTCGACTTGTATGAAAGTAATTTTGATTATTGTGGTTGTGATTCATTCCAATTGCAACAATGTTCCATAAAAGTGACAGATTTTAACTAATTAGAGACTCAAACCAATTTAAGGTGAAGCTGCTGGAATTGCTGCTGTGTGGTGACTGACTGTGATGTGATATGAGAATGGAGCTCTTATCTAGCTACACCTGCTTGCTGCATGTGGATCGTATTGCTCTATAACTTCCCCAGACTTTCTATTCTTTGTTCTTAGCTTGATTGAAGGGAGCTGCAAAATATTTTATGCAGCAGTATCGATCGAATTCTGTTCAGAGTGCGACTGCGCTGTGTATTTTGATCGTTTGTGCAAAATTTATATATATTTTTTTTTTAATAAAATTTTTCCCCATAAATTCTGTAAAATTGTGTAAAATTGTGCGCGTTTTCTTCAAATTAGAAAATAACTTGATTTTTTCATTATTTAATTAATTAGTGGCGGTTCGATATGAAATTTGATTTGACTAAAAGTTTTGTGATGTTTCATTTTAAGTGTGCGTCGCGTCGTTTGTTGTCAGGTGGCATGGTAACCGGGCTGAATTACCGTGTATAGTCGTAAAGTGCATCAAACTAATGTAACGCACTATAAAGATGGCGGATTCAAATTTGGTGAGTTGAACATGCGTTTATTATTATTATTTTTTTTTCAATATATTTCTATTAATGTCGTACGATTTTTATATAGAAATGTTCTGTTTATGTGTGCTGTCAGATTTCTGTCAGTTAAGTAGTTGTTCTTGAAAGGGGAAATTCAACGACGTCCGTAGAGTTTTAGGACGTTTCAGGCTTCTCAATAACCACGGAAAATTTATTTAATTCAATAATTTTTCGTCTTCTGGAAGTTTTTTATTGGACTCAGAGGTAGACAAAATGATTTATATTTTTTTCTCCTAACAAGCTAAGGGTAGAAAAAATTTTTGTGTTTAATGGGCTATATCAGGGTTGGGTACGCATGAGGTCAGTGAGACCTGCATGCCGGTTTTCGATATATTATGACGAGCCACATCATAGTATTTAAGAAAAATAATTTAAATTTTATTTTATTTTATTAATATAGTGGCATGTGAATTCTGCGCAAGGCTTAAGTGCATGTATGTAAAGTATGTACCATATACATACATAAGATAACAAAAATAAGAAATATTTATTTCAAAATTTTAATAATAAAAAGAAAATATAACAAATCATTGATAAAAATTATAACACTTAACCAAGGCAACAATTCTGTTAGATGCTGATTGGTCAACTGTAATTGGTATTTCGCATTCCCGAGTTTCATTTTGGAATAGAAAGATTTACAGCAATATGTTGCACCAAAAAATGAAATTAGATAGCAAGCAGCTTACTTTGAGTAGATGTGCAAAACTCCATATAAACCCGGAAAACTTTTTGCAAGCTCTTTAACTTTTTATTCAACCAAAAAAAGCTATCATTGCGAAGAATTTATGTGGCATAATACAGCAAGAGAGAGAGAGAGAATGTGTCGAGCTTTCTATTAAAGGGCCATTAGCTCTTTTAAGTTGGACCGCATTTTTGTGAGGTTTTGCACATCTAGATATAAGTTTTCTCAGATTGTGGCATTAGTTTCCAAATTCCATTATAGCAGCTTTACATATCATTCTAAAGGGTTTTCGAATAAGAGGTGTTATTTTAATTATCCCGCTATTTCGGTAGATGTCACTTTTGGAGCTGTCATTTTTTAACATTTGACAAGTAGAAACTACGTCATTAATAAAAATTGAACGATACATGATTCAACAACGCATTGAAATTATTAAAATTCAACTATAAAAATGGTGAAAATGTGGCAGAGACGGTTCGTAAAACTCGAACATTTTTGGGTCGTCGTGAAGCACCTTGTCGGACCGCAATACAGAAATTGGTAGAAAAATTCGAGCTGTCGGGACAAGTTAGTGATGTGAAGAATAAAAGCCGTGCACGTCGCTCAAGAACAGCCGAGAATATTGCTGCTGTAGCCGAAAGTGTTGAAGAAAACCCAGGTTTGTCCATTCCTCATCGTTCTTTGGAATTAGGCATTCCCCGAACGTCATTACACCGTATTTTGCATAAAGATTTGGGTCTTAAGGCTTATAAAGTTCAGTTAACATAAGAACTCAAGCCGGCCGATCATCAACAACGTCGAGTCTTTGCTGATTGGGTCCTTGAAATGCATGAAAATGATCCGGAATTCCATCGAAAACTCATCTTGAGTGATGAGGCCCATTTCCACCTCGATGGCTTCGTCAACAAGCAAAATTGTCGCATCTGGGACTCGGAAAACCCAAGAGTTATTGTTGAAAAGCCTCTGTATCCTCAACGTGTGACTGTTTGGTGCGGTTTATGTTCCCGCGGGGTCATTGGAGCTTACTTTTTCGAAAATGAGGCTGGAGCAACAGTTACGGTGAATGCATTGCGCTATCGACAGATGATTAATGATTTTTTATGGCCGGAATTGGATGGTATTGATCTGGACAACGTTTACTTTCAACAAGACGGCGCTACGTGCCATGCAAGCAACGAAACCATTGATCTTTTACGGGAAAAGTTTCCGGACCGTGTTATCTCTCGAAGAGGTGATCACAATTGGCCACCGAGATCTTGTGACTTAACACCTTGCGACTTCTTCCTTTGGGGCCACGTGAAAGAGAAGGTCTACGCCAATAGCACAGCGTCGATTCAAGACCTCAAAGATGGAATTCGTGAGGCTATCAAGGACATAGGGCAGCCACTTTACGATTTGGTTATGAAAAATTTCATGAAAAGGATATGGTCCTGTAGGCGTGGTCGTGGTGGTCGTTTGGCTGACGTTATTTTCCATTATTAACGGCATACCTTCCTCTTTATAATGAAATAAAGATCTGATCATTTATCTCAAAAAATGGTATTTTTCTTTGAATATCAAAATAACACCTCTTATTAGAAAACCCTGTATATGATTTAATCACAGTCGATTCATTCAGACGTAATAAATTCATTACCTACATATTTTCACACCTCAAATCCATCACTTCTAGATATTTTAATGACGTACCGTGACTACCACAATATAGATGTGCATGGTTTGTTTGAAGAATGTCCTGTTCTACCCTGGAATGATATTTATATTTCCCCATCTGTGGACAAACAAGCGGAAATATTCGCATCTTCAACTAGCTATCTCCATGATAAATTTGTGCCAGTAGTAAGCAGGCGTAAACGCTGCGCCGACTGTCCGTGGTTCACGAGAGAAATAAGTGTTCTAATTGCGGAGCGTGAATACTTATACCGTCGATGTAAACGGCTCAATACCGACCGGTTGAGATGTTTATACAAAATTGCTCGTAACAAAGTTACCTCAGCTATTAGACAGTCTAAGCGTTTATACTTAGGCTCTAAGCTTAACCCCACCTTCCAACCCAAGCTCCTATGGAAGAATTTGCGACATTTTGGTATTACTGGTAAAGATCGTAAGGAGTGTAGCTTCAGCCCAGATGATCTTAATCAATATTTTATATCTTCAGGTAATGTTAGTCTACCTACTCGACCGTATATTGACTCCGATACTAGTTCAATCATTGCTTCTATCAGTGATCAGCACATAAGTGAGTTTAGTTTCCGCAACGTAAGTCTAGAAGAAATGCTTAAAGCTGTATATTCTATCAAATCTGATGCGAGTGCTCCAGATAACTTACCTCCTTGTTTTATTAAACTTCTACTTCCTCTTATTCATCCCTACCCTACCCTCACAGCTGGAAAGTAGCTACGGTTCTCACAGTATCTAAAAAGCGACAGCCTGAAGCACTCTCCGATTACCGACCAATAAGTCTTATCTGCTTTCTGGGTAAGATCCTGGAAAAGCTAATGTATAATCAGCTTGTGTGCTTTTTAGACGAGAACATGCTTTTAACTAAATGGCATTCCAGTTTTAGGCCTTACGACAGTTGTGAAACTACCTTGCTTAAGATAACTACTGATTTAAGAGCTGCATTAGACAAAAATCTCTTTATTGTTCTTGTCCTATTAGATTTTTCTAAAGCTTTTGATTGTGTTAACCATGTAATTTTTCTGCGTAAACTCTCCACAGTTTTTAATTTCAGCGAATCCGCAATCAGTCTAGTAGGGAGTTTCCTCTCTGATAGATACCAAGTTTGTCAAAATCGGCAGTATAGATTATCTGATGCGTTAGAGCTATCTAATGGTGTACCACAAGGGTCAGTCTTGGGCCCATTGTTTTTTAGTTTATTTATTAATGACCTTGCAGAAGTGATAAAGGACGTAAAGGACATCTGTATGCTGATGACGTATAGATATATTTAAGTAGACCCATAGGACTTCTGGCGTATTGCATTGAACAAGTAAATAGTGATCTGCATAGAATTCATGAGTGGTCTACAACCAATGGATTATTACTTAACTCGTCCAAGTCCCAGTGTATTTCGTTTTATAGCGGTCCTTTGTGTAAAGCAGATATTCCGCTAATATATCTTAATGGTTCAGTAGTACCTGTGCGAAGCAAAGTCGTAAATCTTGGAGTGGTTATAACCGAAGATATGAAGTGTTGTGAAATTGTCAATCTGATGTTAAGCAAAGTCTATGCTGGTCCTCGAAGGTTATGGCTTTTTGCTAGTGTTATGTCACTTGATATGAAAATGAAACTAGTTAGGGCGCTCATAGTACCTCATTTTACTTATGGTAGCCTGGCATACATGAACCTGGACAGTGACTGTAAGCGTGGGGTTGAAGTAGCTTTTAACGGTTGCATTAGATTCATCTTTAATCTACGCAGATACGATCATGTTTCACCTTTTAAATTTAGACTGCTTTGTTGCTCTATATTTATTTAAAATGTAAAGCTCTTGTATTTATGCATAACTTGATTTACAAAAGCAAGCCTGATTATCTGAAAGAAAATTTGGGGTTAACAACCTCACAGCGAAATTTTAACTTAATTATTCCGCGTTTTCACAAAACTGATGGAAAATTCTTATCTTGTCCAAACTGTGCGGTTGTCGAATTCACTTCCTGCTCGTATTCAGCTTAGTGGCTCTATCAGTGCTTTCAAAGAGAGTATTAAGTCCGTCGCGTTGTAGAATGAACGAAAGAATGTATAGCATCGCTACTTACTAATCTGTCTATTTTCTATTTCCATTTTCTCCATTTATTTGTATTTCTTTTCTAAATTTTGGTAATAGTTTAGTTCTAGTTAAGAATATTTGCCAAATCGGAATCAATATTTACTGGATGGAAGTTCATTTCATTATTATAACATTGAATTTCTTCTACTTTTGTTACTTGCTTTCAGTCATTTTTTTTCCCCAATTGAAATTATTATTATTATTTATTTAACCAATGATAGCATTTCAGGGTATACATACATAGGATCAGAAATAATTAAAGAGTTAAGACTATTATATAGTTCTTTGCAACTTCAACATATAGGTAGACTATAAAGTGAGTTCATATAATAAGATGATAACAGAACCATGTCGAGGAAAAACTTTTTCAAATAAACCTCATTAAGAGGGACCTATATAAACTAACTTAATCCTACTTAACCTATCTTAATATCTAACTAGGCTGCAATCACCGAATATGAGGATTGGGTGATAGCTGACATTTATCAAAGAATTTTAAAGCAATTGTGCTTAATCTTTCTTGGATTAGTTGGACACGCGCGGTAGTGTGTACCTGTCAGGTGGAACAGTGGCATGGCAAGTTCAATATCATCTGAAGCACTTTATTTTATTCAATCTGCAATTTACGTTTATGAGTTTCTGCGCATTTATACCAACTGGAAGCACCGTAGGTAAGAACAGATTGGAAAATTGTTTTAAAAAGGATAAGTTTATTTTCGATACTTAAGGATGATCTCCTGTTTATGAAAAGATATAGGCTTTTCGTTAATATGTTGATCTTATGTACTGCCTTAGAGGTATTATTCTTAAAGGTCAAAGTTTTGTCGAGATTTATGCCTAGGTACTTAATGCTATCAGTCCAAGGAAAACTAACGCCATTCACTGTCAGAGTCGTGTGAGGTAGATGACATTGTTTACGTTTCCTTGTAAAAAGAATTGCTTGCGTTTTTGTCCCGTTGAGTTTGATCTTCGACTTATCGAAGTATTCAGCTATTGCAGTTAGACCATTTTGGAGGCTACGAATTATATTTGGCGTGTCTTCTGAAGATGAAAAGATTGCTGTGTTGTCCGCAAATGTTGAGATTGAACAGTTGGGTAATAGTGGGAGATCAACAGTAAATATAATATAAAGAAGAGGACCCAATACCGAGCCTTGGGGAACGCCAGCTAACGATGGATAAGGTGCAGATATTTCCTGTTCAACGTAAACCGTTGATAATCTATCACTTAAAAAGCTTTGGACCATTTTAATGATGTAGATCGGAAACTCATCGCGAATTAACTTATAGATAAGGCCGTCGTGCCAAACTGTATCAAAAGCAGATTGAATGTCTAATAGAACAAGTCCAATAGATTGTTTTTTGTTAAGCTTATAAACTGATAAACTGCGTTACTCTGGCAAAGGCTTGGCCCGTACAATGCTCACTACGAAAGCCAAACTGTTCGTTGGCTAGAATATTATTATCAGTCACCAAGTCCTCTATTTTTGTCTTAATTGTTTTTTCCAATATTTTTCCAAGACTGATCGGCCTGTAGTTTGTAGCATTGTCGGAGGGTTTTCCGGGTTTTAAAATTGGTATAACTTTAGCTTTCTTCCATTTAACGGGGAAGTAACACAATTTAAGGCATGAATTTATTATGTGCGTTAAATAAATTAGGCTGGTCCTAGGCAAGGCTTTTGTGCAACAATTGGGTATCTTATCAATGTCAGGCAACTTACGGGCTCGCAATCGTTTGATATGGCGTTTTATATCGCTAACTCTAATATATGGAGCAGACGGTCTCAACTTATTATCAAACAGTGAAATAAAGTTTCCTACTACAACGAATTTTATCAAACGATCTCGTTCTTCGTCTAACGAGCGATTGGATGGCTCTTTAAGCCATCCTAATAAAACGTGTAATAGTGGTCGTTGCCTATGCAACACACATCTTGCGAATATGAGTGCTAAAAAACCTCGTACTTCACGTGGTGGTAACACAAAACATGCCGCAGCTATCATTTCTGATGCCTCTGCATCTAGCAGCAATTATTTCGCTCCGCTACAGACATTGAATGTAGATAGTAATGAACCAGTTGAAGAACAATCAATACCCAACATCTCACCTCGAAAACTTAAAATTCCACCAATAAATGTAATTAAATGCACATCGGATTACATTCATGATGCCCTGAAAAGCAGCAATATAACGAAGTACACTGTTAAGAGAATATCAATTGGAATTAAAATATTCTCCAGCAATTTTGAAGTGTTTACGCAAATCAGTGCCCTGTTAAAGAAACTTAAGTGCGAGTTCTATACTCATGGTCGTAAAACAGATCTGCCATTTAAAGCAGTACTCACTGGACTTGATCAACTGGATCCAGACCTGCTCAAGAAGACTTTATGCGAATTGGGGCTTCAGTGCATCGACGTCAAACTGGTAAATAGAAAAACTAAGCATTCGAATCACATTTTGTATATTGTTTACTTTCAACGGCAGTCTACTACTATGAAAGTGTTAAGAAAAAATTTCCGCGTCATTGATAAAACAATAGTCAGCTGGGATTACCATAGGAAACCTCCCCATAAAGTTACGCAATGCCACAAATGTCAAATGTACGGTCATGGCGAAAAGTTCTGTGCCATAAAAACCTTTTGTGTTCATTGTTCAGATAATCACCCCTCTAAAGATTGCCTAAATCAGGAAACAATTAAATGTGCGAATTGTGATGGAAATCATAAATCTACTGATCCCCAGTGTCCTAGCAGATTGAGCTACATACAAATGCGAGCAAATATATCCCAACCTAATAAACGTCCGGCAAATCACAGACGCCTTCCGAATTTTATTAATGACAACTTTCCTCCTCTTTCAAATAACGTCATAAGACCTACTAATTTTACTTCTTCGGGAAAGATTTCATGGTCTGACATGGTAAAAAACAACAACAATTACATCACGTCGGACTGTTCTAACCTTTTTGCTAACAGTGAAATTTTAGCTTTAACCAGCGAAATGACTTTCAAATTAAAAAATTGTAAAAATAAGTTTGAGCAATTTAATGTCATAGTAGAATTAGCTTGTAAGTATTTATATGACAAGTAATCACATTAAAATAGTCACTTGGAATACCAGAGGTGTTCGTAATAAATCTTTGGAATTATTTAATTTTTTACATAGCTATAAATTGATATATTATTATTAACTGAAACAGGGCTTAACCCAACTCTAATCCTAATTATTATTACTACCGTGAAGATCGCCGTAACTCCAGAGGAGGGGGTGTCGCCATATTAGTTAATAAAAAGTTGAGTTGTTCTGAGCAACCTTCGCTTAATCTTTCTGCTATTGAATCAGTTGGAGTCGAACTAAGATTAAATAATAATAACATATTAAAAATCTACTCCACCTACTTTCCTGGTGGCTCTTCTGATCAAAATAAGAAAATTTCACTTAAGAATGATCTTCTGAAGCTGTCTCGAATTCAGGAGTCGGTGTTGATTGGCGGGAATCTAAACTGCAGACATCAATCCTGGGGTTGTTTACGTGCTAATTGTTGGGGAAACTTGCTCAACGATCTACTTTCGACTATTCCGATAGCCATGCTTTCAGTCAATTATGGAATTTATCTTTGTTAATCACTCCTCTAGTTATACCTTATTTTTAGTACGATAAAAGATTGTAAATCTTGTGTATGTAACCAACTTGAATAAATTATTATTATTATTAATATTTAATCACGTCGTAAGTGTAAGTCGTAATGACTATGGTCAGTCATAGAGAAACTGACACGATTTTCTTATAACTCGATTGTGCTACTCGATAAATGTTGCTTTCGAGGTAAGAGTTAGAGGATAATTTTAGATATATTTGACAAATTTTTTTATTTCTTACTATTAAATAAATATACCATCTCTGGTTACGTTTTATTGAGAATAATCCATTTTTAGTTTCACTGTTAACTCCAACCCTCACAAATTCCGATTCCTCTGCAAACTTTTTTTATTTTTTCTAGGGACTCACTGCAAATTTTTATCTCTTCTAAATTCAACCAGTAACCACCAAAACATAAAAACTAAGGAAATTACTTTATTTTTCAAACCAAGCAAATTTTATTGAAACTGCACATTAATAAAAATCGAATAAATTTTGGAAAAATGTATTTTTCCAGACCGCATACAATAACAGACATTTGCAGGGCAGATATAAAAAAAAATATTCGTTGCGTATCTCTACATATTTCGTTCCGGTAAAAATTATAGTCTCCCTCCATATTAAACCAGATTCACCCCAAAAACCGCATATATGTATATTGATTGTTCCAATAGAATGAGCATATACAATCTCCTTTTCAGGATATGTTGTGTGCTCTTCAGGGCTCCCGATTGCCCTTAAAATTAACTCTAAAAGTCCATTTTAAATTTTCCAAAGACAAGGATCATGAGGGTGCCAGCTTGTAGGTTACTTTATGAGCTCGTTACATGAGAGAATCAAGTACACACTCAGAGTTTACTATCGAACAAAATACATCGTTTGACTTTTGCTAAATTGTAGCCATGCTATATAATTCCATCCACTCTCCTACTAACCAGTTTTCCTAGTATATATACGATATATATATTATACCCGCTTTAAAATCTACTCTACATCAGAGTAAATGCTGCTGGTCTAGTGGTGATTTGCTAAAGGATTGAAGGGTTGACATTGCTACAATCATCACAGCATGTATATCAGGACAGAAGGGATAGAAGAGTTTATTTATCAAGACCCAGAAGCAAGCAAACTGAACCAAGTGACTCGTGTAAAATTTATTGTCAAAAGGGGTACCATCCACTGGGCCCAGCCAATTATTTACTCAACCAAGTAATTAAAACAGCGGCACGTGTTGCAGTTTTAGAGATGCTTGGATGGACTCACTTTAACCCCTTTTAAATAACGAGACATGTCTGTCAGTTGGCCGAAAATAAATCCTCGGGCCTATCCTATAGTATAGTATTTTAAGGCTATGATTTTGGACCAACCGATGCCGATGGTATGCCGTAAGCAAAATGTGGGCGAATCATGGAAAATCTTATCCGCTTTTGTAATTTATTGGGTGTGTATATACCCTGGTCTGCTAGCTTTGCTAGCTTTGCTATCTTTTCCTCATTTTTGCCCTCTGGTCCCGGGTATAAGCTATTGTTTCCAATTAAATCAGTTTTTTGTTTTTGCAAGAAAAGCAATTTATTTAACATCGTTTAAAAAAGCAAAAAAAAATCGCATTAATTTGATGACGAAGTTAATCCATTTAGTTGTTGGGGGAGGAGAAGGGACAAGGACATCCGCTGAATGAGTAGAATTCGAAATGTTCGAAGATAATTTAGATTTAATTTTCCTAAATCCTGACAACTGTTAAGGGTAATTAAATGGAATGAGAAATAATAAAAAAAAAAGATCTGATGGTATGAGATAAGATTTTGTATCTGGTGATAACATGAACGCTTCCACTTTCTTTATAAACTTTTAGATCCCTGCCCATGTCGCAGATTTTATGACGTCAGAGGAGAATTTGTATGTCCTCAGGACAATGATAGTATCTAGTGTTTCGGTGGAGGGGAGAAGTAATAGAAGTTATGGTAAATCCCCTCTGTAATGGTATGTCTAGAAAGAAGAGGTGTACTTAAAAAAAAGAAAAAGAAGAACGAAAACTAGGCAGTATTCTACTAATCTCTCGAGCTGTATATTTTGCATACTAAATTTCCAAAAACCTCTACAAGTAAACGTCTTCAGTCTGCCTATTCTGGTGGAAAAATTTACAAAAATTATGACCTCAAGAAATTGAAGAAGTGCTCTATACAGGTGATAGCTCCAGGTGACCTTGACCATATAAGAACTCAGAGATGTGTTGCAACGTCCTGAAAACAGCTTTTGACTTCTCTAATGATCTCCAAAGATGGATGGGAGTGAAGTAAATCCAGAGCGTATAGCACAGCGGTTTTGAAAGTTGGATGTACAAAATGAATACCCATACCCTCGTTGCCACATTTTATTCTAATGCGCATTTTTGAAGACGGTCGACTAAAGCTCGTCAATTACGTCTTGTATTTATCTGGATTAGTGACGAAAACGTTAATTCTCTGGACTTGAAAGCTGGTACGGTGGAAAGTCTTACAAACTTAGGCATAACTCTGTTCATCCTATGGTGGGCTATTGATGTCAACAAGCTAACGCGTAGGTATGACTTCTTGGATTCCTGACTATATAGTTGGACGTTAGGAAATAGGAGCCAAACCTCTATTCACTCAGATCTACCTACAATACGATAAGGTGGAGTCTAATATACGATGATGGTACGTTATTGATATGCGTACAAAATTCTTATTACACTAAGCAATTGTGTAGTCATTTCAGGTTATATAGATCGTATTCAAGCCATTTCTGTGCTTAATGGGATCGAAATCGGGTTTGACACCAAATGCTCTACTGGAATCATTATGTATTAGTGCGACGAAGTATACTCGTATGTTCCTCCTCCTACTGGTGGTCTGTGGCAAGCATTGGAGTTTGCAAACACTAACTTTGTCAAGCATATTCAATTGATGCCTCTGTTCTTATGACCGGCTGCTTTACCTGTTTGGGCATAATTTCCTCAAATTAAGCACACCAGTGTTTACCTATCTTGAAATTAACGTGGAAGATATGTGTGGATGTAAATATTTCCAAGGCTACGAGACTCTTCGCTGAGCAATGCTGTGTTAACAAAACTGAACTTGAACTGTAGATTTTCAATCATAGATGATACTGAACTACTTCGGTAGGTCGCTCCGCTGATCAGCTCTGCAGACATTCAAAGATGGTGCGCTGGTAAATAAAGGGATTGGTGCTTGTTCTTCCTTCCTTCGCCTCATAATAAAATGATTTTCTAACTGGGTATCCACATCGTCGTTTTTCAGCCTAAGTTTTTCGTTATTACAATGCTAGCGAAAGTAGTTATCAATGAGAGTCTTATTGTTTTGCTCTTAAATAATGAAGGCACTCTTAATGGGTTTAAGGGGGCTCGGATAACTAAATTACCGAGGAATTATTTGGACGCATTAAATAGGTTGCTATAGATATTTGGCTATGTTTTGTTGTGGGAACTACGTCCACAATTGTGCGACTTGAACGCCTACTCGATTAAGGAAACTGATAACGCAGAAAATTGGCGGCTTGAATAATCGTTGCGAATTAGGCAACAATGCATCCTGGATGCCTGGCTACTGGTTGATCAAAAGTTCGATAAGCAGATCCCTTTTCGGACCTGAAGAGTTTACAGTCCACGAGTTTATTTGATGGAGACTGGGAGCTGACGCAAGGCCAATCTGTTAAAAAAGTGTACCTCTCTGATCCAGAATTTCTATGATAGCCTGCAAGTGTGTTGGGATTAAGCTGATCCTATATCATCTTGATAGCTGCGATCATAGAAGCTTCAACACTGGTGCTGCCTGTAGGTTCGCTTCTGATAGTTTGGACCAAGTCAACCCTATGTCAACCCTATGCATATCGGTGGACTTTCACGTCATGAGTCACTTCTGGAAGGTCATTTTTGTATAAACTGAGTAATAAAGCGCCCAGAATAGATCCCTGGGGCACACCACAAGAAAGGGGAAAATTAGATGAGCAATAACCATTATTCAGTGTGGCACGTTGGTGACTGTCGAACAGAAAATTTTTAATTAAAACCATGGCAGAATGGGAAAAACCAAATCGCGAAAACAGTTTCATCAAGAGCCTCTCGTGACAAACGCAAGCACTATCAAATGCTTTAGAGAAATCTAATAAAAACAAGTTGGATATCATATCATTATCAAGAGAAAAGCGATTGTCGGTAGTTACTGCTCCGCAGCTATGATGTGAGCAAAAGCCTGATTGACACGAGCTGATTAGGTTATTTGCGCGCAAGTATTCCTGAATTTGCCAGGACTGGGGATGCAGGTGAGGTGCATTTAGGAATTTGTAAAACGTTGGCTATTTTCCAAGTAGTTGGAAAAGATGATGAACATGCTGAAGGGGACTTATAATTATTACGAAGATCAATTTGAGAAATTTTGGCGATACTTGATCATGACCAGATGCATTAGATTTGTAAGAAAAAAACGACTTTATCACCTCTTCGCCATCCACACAACGAAAACTGAAACAATCAGAGATCTCAGAATCAATCAAATGACGAGGCGAGCATGATTGAAGATTATCACTTCCAGGTGCATGATGAACTACAAAGTAATTATTAAGAGCATTGGAGTTAAATTCAACGCTTTTAGCATCATATCCATGAACCCCCGCATTACGGAGATTTTGGCATACCTACCTAATGTTTAGGATTTTTTACTATACTAAGATTATTTGGCAACCGTATCTTGGTATTAACTATATTCCTGATTGTGTCATACAGTCTACGGCACTCACTGGTTCTGCAACGACGATATCTCGAATAGAGATGTTCCCATTCAGCGATGAGAGGCCGTATTTCTGCAGTAAACCAGGGCGACCCTTGGATCTAATTACTCTATGGCGCAGAGGCATTGTACTGTCCGTAGTCAGAGCGTACATGCAAAAATGAATAATGTGGTGAAAATTGATGCCACTGGTATAAAGTTAGTGGTTTTAATTGTTTGTCTACAAATTATACCCTTCACTGTTAAACTAGAGCTTTAATACTCGAAAAATTTAAAATACTAATAGCTCACTTTATCAAATTTCAATAAACGGAAAATATAAGATATATAATAAATATAATAATGTTGTTGCAATAAACTTTGTACTCACCTGATCTATGTTTGGCAGTTGATTGACTTGATTTCAATAATTTTAATTGAGGTTGGGATTGGGATATCCTCTATGCTGGTCGATACCCAGAATAAAGTTAGGTGAGTAGTTCTTACTGCAGTCGAAACCCACAGAATATTTATTGTAGTCGTTACCCACAATAAAGTGTTTTGTTAGTAATTTTCTTATTACAGTCGTTACCCGTAATAGGAATCTTTATTGTAGTCGTTACCCACAATAAAGTGTTTTGTTAGTAATTTTCTTATTACAGTCGTTACCCGTAATAGGAATCTTTATTGTAGTCGTTACCCACAATAAAGTGTTTTGTTAGTAATTTTCTTATATTAGTAAAATTTCTTATTACTGTCGTTACCCGTAATAAGAATCTTTATTGTAGTCGTTACTCACAATAAAGTGTTTAGTGTTAGTAAATTTCTTATTACAGTCGTTACCCGTAATAAGAATCTTTATTGTAGTCGTTACCCACAATAAAGTGCTTAGTGTTAGTAAAATTTCTTATTACAGTCGTTACCCGTAATAAGAATCTTTATTGTAGTCGTTAGCCATAATAAAGTGTTTTGTTAGTAAGTTTCTTATTACAGTCGTTACCCGTAATAAGAATCTTTATTGTAGTCGTTACCCACAATAAAGTGTTTAGTGTTAGTAAAATTTCTTATTACAGTCGTTACCCGTAATAAGAATCTTTATTGTAGTCGTTACCCACAATAAAGTGTTTAGTGTTAGTAAAATTTCTTATTACAGTCGTTACCCGTAATAATAATCTTTATTGTAGTCGTTAGCCATAATAAAGTGTTTTGTTAGTAAGTTTCTTATTACAGTCATTACCCGTAATAAGAATCTTCATTGTAGTCGTTTCCCACAATAAAGTGTTTAATGTTAGTAAAATTTCTTATTACAGTCGTTACCCGTAATAAGAATCTTTATTTAGTCGCTATCCAAATAAATCTCCTAATCTAGTCGCAACCCAGAAGAAGAAAAATTTATTTCAATTGTCAACCAAACAAAGTGTTAGACTGTTAATAAAAATTCACAACACTAGGAAATACCACTAGGAAAAAATTATCAAGTCACTCACTCCACTGCCAAACTGAAAAAGAGATCGAGTCAAGTTCAATTGCTGTTTATATACGGCACCAAAGAACGGTAGTCAAAGGCGCATGGCAACAATAATTGGCATAGTAACAGTAACCTAGCATAGCAACAATAACCCAGCATACAACTGCAAGTCATCATGTGTTTATACAGTGTTACCATTTTATCAAGCTGTTCTTTTTTTTTGTTAAATATCTTTAAAAATAATTTAAACTAATTTATATTAATTTCAATCAATATGGTATAAAATGACTTTCGCTTTGTTAAATATACTTACTTGCAACGAAAACAAATTAATTTGTACAGTATATGCTACTAGAATTTTAATCAAATAAGATTGCGAATCATATTTACTTCCTCGATCTTGATTCATGGTAATAAGGAAATTTGATTTATCCATGGAATTGTGTTAGATTCGATGTCTCTAGTGCAATGTAGATGGCACTATTTCGTTCCACTACGTACTTTTCTTCCATTTTATCTTAAAGTGTGTTTCATTTCTCTAAGTTGTCAATATAGTGTGATATAGTTATATTGACGTGACAGCTGACATGGGAAAATTTTACATCTGCCTGTTTACATTATGGAAACTTTGGAGATTAATTAGGTAATAAATTTATAATTTTAATAAATTCAATGATTCTTTGTGGGTTTTTTTTTTGTTGCAGAGGTGCTGGCTCCGCAAAGGAGATCTCCAGCAGTCCCCGCTCTGCCAGAGAATCCTGCTTCTGTTTTGGAACAGGCATATATCAGTCAAAAAGATCATGAATGAAGGAACTAAAAAGCTCGACTTGTCGGTCTATTGATGTAATACTATATAAGTAGATGTCTTCCCAATGCAGCAACTGACATTTTTTTTCAAGGGGCAATATTCATTGATCAACACATTGAAGGACAGGAACAACAGGTCATGAACAAGTTTATTAGGGGTTAGTTGATTGAAAAACAAAGCAGAAGAGTTGGTCAGATACGAGGAAGAGATCTAGCAACGGAGGGTTAAGAGTATTGAAATCGATAATGTTCCGAAAAGTATAAAATTATATGTTTATCACTCCTTTATCGTTATATGCACGGTGTTCTGATGAAATATCTAGCCTGATCCCTTGTAGATTAATTCCAGTCTTTTAATAGATTTTCTTGTACTTATGTATATCCGAAGGATTTTCCTTTTTTATATATATATAAAAAAAAAAACTTAATTCTTTCAAACCATTGAATTCAAGGATAAGGTTAATTCGTTGCTGCCTCCTAATCTCTACATCCTTTCAATCGAAATAACTTGACATCATATACCCATCTAATCCTTCCACGTCACTTTGATTTGATACCATGATTGATGTACCTACTAGTCAAGCTACAATGTTACCCTCTCTTTCTCCCAAAAGTCAAATGTCATGGAAACGTCAATATTCCACTTTAAATTTCCATAAGCTATGCAAATAATTTCCTTTCAATGGCAGTATCACTACATTAAACTAATTTAATCCATACTGTAGATAAATTTAATCCCATAATTTATTTTTATAGTAACTCGCAGCTGAATAATAAAAATTAAACAGCACTGATTCATCTGCCAAACCCTTCTGATGGCAACATGTGGAAAATGTGGAATAGAAAGAGACCGACACAAACAACAAATGTAAATTCTTCTCCTTGAAAAATCCTCACAAAAACAATTTCTGAAGAAGTTAAGAAGATTAACTCAAAACAACTAAAAAAAAAAAAAAGGAAAAATGAAAGAAAAAATATTAAATCAAAGTTTTTTTTCCTTTCTCGCTTTCTCTCTATCCTTTCCATTTTTCTATCTCTCATGTGTACAGATATCTATACCTACATATTTCTAACGGAATGTTGACGTTTTCCTTTGCATGGAATGAGAAAAAGTCTTTGTACCTACTCAAAATAATCCTTCAAAAAGATTGCGCTTAGGATAAAGGGTCCTTAAATTACGTACTTACTTCTGCCTTGCTTTTAGCTGAAATAGCACAATGGCAACTCTTCACATCCTTCCGTAATCCCTTATGCAACAACAAAACGAAAATAAATGTAATGAGTTCAGATGGTTCGTTCCCCCGCAAGGGTTGGAGAAGGACGAACAAAAAAAAAACGGGAAGGGAAAATGTTAACGAGTAAACCTTTCTATGGTCCACCAAAGATGTTACACTTGCTCTTAAACTTTTAAAGTCGTCTTCTCCTAATTGTGCAATGCATTGAGACCGTCGAGATCCTCCCTTTTAAAGTCTTCTTTTGTCCTTTGTGATGTTTACTTTGGGGTTGTTAAAAAAAAAAGCAAAGTGAAAAAAGGAAAAAAAAAACATACGAACACCGGGCTTTATACGTTTGAGTTGATAATCTTTTAGGATTTTTTCAAGGATTGTGAATGAGGTATATATGTTACCCTTGCGCGTTTTCCCTTGTCCACACCAGCATTGTTTACGAAAAAAAAAGAAATATATTTTTGGCAACCACTTCAGAAATAAAAAAAGAAAATATAGAAAAAAAAAAGAGTAAAGAATGAAAGGAAACCTGGAAGTGAAGTGATTCTCCAGGAAGGCGGGGTAGGCGGCAGAAACAACAGTGCGTTGTAAGGTCAAGGGAGCAAAATGTAACAAATTTTTCATCCTTATTTGGTCGTCATCTTGAAAATTCCTTGTCTCATCACAGATGAGTTCATTTAAGCCGTGATGAAATATCCTAACAATTTGTGAGGAGAAGAGGGCGTGCCCTGCCAACAGTGAAGGAATGAATCCCTTTATCTTTTAAATTATTGCGAAATTTGCATAATTTTCCGCGATTGAGTTTTTCTTCCTTGTCCTCCTCCTCCTCCTCCCCATCCTCCTCCTCCTCCTCCTACTTCGTTTACGTTAACTTTTCTTATATATATTTTTTTTTCTTCATTCACTCACATTTTCCTCTCACAGAGATTCTAAAATAAGAAAGTCAAGCAGAAATCTTTCCAAGGGTTCCATTCCTAATAATTTCAAGATTTCTCTTATACTAATGAAGGTTTGTCCCAATTTAGTTATAAAATTTTGTGAAGTTTTATGAAAGATAATATTCACTTTCGGTAAAGTTTGAATTCTTAAAATGAAATAAAAGATTTTTCCATGCGTTATTTGTATAGTTCACAATAAGAGGAGCAAACCCTTTAGAGTACTTTAAAATTTATTGAAGTTTATTTAAACATGAAGAAATCTGGAGATGAAGCTAGCCATTATATGGGGAGAATTTTAGTAAACAAATAAAAGTTTTACAAAATCCATAACCTTTCCATCATTTTTACATACAGAATCTCTCCTTTTCCATCTGGCTCAAGAAGTGATGGAAAAGTTTTCCTAATGGACTTCAGAGAAAGTATAATAAGTGTAGATCTAGATAAATAAAAGACTCCAGAGAGGGGTTAGAATTCACATAGCATGCCTTCATTTTAGTAAAAGAAATCTAGAGGGCCCAACTAAATAGTTGAAATTATGCCGAATTCATTCTCACACAAGATCCAGTTCAATTTCTCAAAAAAAAAAATGCAAACTGGTTAACTGAGCTACAGGTAATGGAACGAACGCTCAAAATGTAGGTATTAGGCATATTCGTAGCTAAATCGGAAATTGTAATGGAGTTTTAAAAAACTTCGCTAGGATTCTATCAGGATATTCAACAAGATCAGATAGATTGGCTTAGAATCCATTTAACAGATATACGAGTAAGTACTATGAGAGGATATGCAAATTTGCTAATAACAAAACAAGTTGTGAACTTGACCGAAATGTTGTCAATGCTTTCTTCACATCTCCCGTTAACACACAGCAATGACATGTGGACGAAATGCATGATGATTCCAATTTGTTGATTTCAAATATATCAAGAGGTAATGATTCATCTTTTCCTTCCGCAAAATTGATCGCTGCAAATTAATTGAAGCAATTTTTCCTGTCAAGTCTTGTGTTATCAATCCAGATCAATCCCTCATCCCTACATCCTCCATGTCGTAAACATATGTCTTATGAGTTCGTCTTTTCCAAGTGGCTGGAAAACCGCTACTGTATTGCCAATAGCTAAAATAACTTTTTCTCAGTCCCCTTCTAATTTCAGACCTATAAGAATCCTATGTTGTTTATCGAAAGCACTGGAAAAACTGATGAATAGGAAATTAGTTTGCATCTGGATTCGAGGGAGCTCCAAAGCAAATGGTAGTCTAGCTTTCGTCATCACCATAGCTGTGAAACCGCAGTACTGCGAATATCTATTGATATTAGAGCTACCTTAGATCAAAACAACTTTTTCGAAAGCTTTTGACAACGTTGATCTAGTGATCTTCCTTTGGAAACTCAATTAATTCATTGGTTTCAGTCCCTCCGCAGCAGGTGATAAAAGTGGATTCTAATACTTCCAGTCCCCCCCCCCCCCCCCGCCCGCTTTAATCATGGCGGTCTGAAGGGCTCAGTACTGGGCCCTTTGGTTTTCAGTTTATTTATAAATGATCTCCCTGAAACTGGTGTGGATGTCAGCGTTTCCATGTATCATGACGATGCACAGTTCTACCTAAGTACACCAGTTGGCTTGTTTAAGAACCAAAGAACCAAAGCTAAATGTGAACCCTGAAAAGTCTCAAAGTATTTTATTTCATAATGGAACCTTAGACCCATATAATTCACTTCTTGTAATCTTGGACAGTACAATTTTAGATTTGCTACCAAAAGTCAAAAATCTAAACATCATTTTTAACCGACATATGAAATGCTGTGACAACACAAAGTTAATTATCGGTAAGGGTCGGGCTGTAGTTCGTAGGCTCTGGGTTTCTACTAACTCATTATCTTTCGAAATCCGCTCAAATTTAATCAAAACCCTAATTCTACTCTACTTTACTTTCGGTGAAGAATTGGTGCCTTGGGATGGATGGAAGAGAGGTTGAGTTCCGCGGGTGGGGGATGCTAGAACGTAGGCCATGACAAGGTCCAGTGTTTACTCTCCAGACCCATGAGCAATGATAATTGGACCCAACCAGACGCTCTTATAACACATAAGATTGGCGCCAAACCCTCCTTACCGGCCTCATGCAATTCATCAAGGAGGTGTGAGCCAAGGAACCTAAAACGTTTTTCGAAAAGAGTCGGACAGTAACAAATAAAGTGAGCTACCATTTCAAATTTATCTCCGCATCCTGTATATATCGGATAATCAACAAGTCCTCACCTATGTAGGTGACCCCTGAGAGAACAGAGAGAGTTTTTTTTTTGCGAAGCCTGGGTAAGGTTTGCCCCACAGTTCCTTTGTTGTTCTACCCTAAAGGTCGCCTAACCAAAAACAACTGTATTGACAATTGGTCCAAGTCGCAATTGTAGATTCAAGGTGTTCCGGTGCGATCTCAATAGTGGAGGATGATGCCTCCGAGGCCGCACCAAGACGCGCAAGCTCGTCTGCTTTTTCGTTTTCGTCAACATCATTAGGACCAGGTACCCAAAGAACGAGCACCCTGTTATACTGGGAGGGGGAATTGAGGATTGTCTTACACTCCAGTACTAAGTTGGAGTCTGTGAAGGGCTTTGACAAGGTTTTAATAGCCGCTTGGCTGTCCGAGCAGATGCCAATCTCCTTATTCTTAGTGTTTGAGCCAAGCAGGTTCCTTCCCGCTTCAAGAATGGTCTTGACCTCTGCCTGGATAACATGGCCGTCCAGGTGTATAGCAAGTTCCAAATGAGGCTCCTCACAGAAGACGCCTGCTCCGGCGTGGTCTTCAGATTTGGAGCCGTCCGTGTAAGTTATGATGTCTAACAATTGCTGAAGCACAAAGTGTGATGCTCATTCATCTCTAGATGAAATTTTCGTTTTAAAACTACTTATCAGCATGGTCTCAAAGAGGTGGTCGCTCTCACTGTTGATGTCAGGTGCGATGGACTCGTGTGGAAGCCTGGTTCTCGAATGGATCCAGCTTTGATTCAGATGCAGCCTTAGCGCTTTTATAGAGGGCCCCTTCCTAGTGTGTACTGAGGATAACCTGAAGAACCCGAGTGCTGGTAGACTTGAAAGCACCGCTTTCACTATGGTGCCTTACTTTGGCCCAAGCTTCTGATATATAGATTCGATTTTCAGGCTACGGTTAGGAAAACGACCTATAATTTAGTTGTCATTTTGCATTACTACAAGTGCTCTCCACCAGCGAAGATTACTCAACCCTTGAAAACAGGGTTCCCTATAAGATTATGAAATTGGAATTTTTAGCCTTATAATCGTTTAAGGACCCAATCCTTGAGTGCAGAAAATTGGATGCATATCTCAAAACTATAAAAAGATGGTGTGTCTGGTAAAACTCCATCGCAGTGGTGAAGGTTGCTTTCATTTCGAAGAATAATAAACGTTGGGTATAAAGGTGAAGAGTATTGGTAACATAATCGCCATCTCATTGCATTCGAAATACATAAAGAGGTTTGTTCTAACTTCGAAAATGCACTAGTTTAATTTTTTCGATTTCTCGCGGGCACCATAGAAATTGTGGAATTTTTGTATAAAAAATAACGGCCAATGCACCATTGCTCTGTGTTTTTAGTTTTTTAATACTGCACTTCATTCTTATTAAAAACATTGTACTAGATTTGATTGACATTCGAATTAACATAAAACTTAGTTGGGCCACTCATCCGATCGCAAAGTAGTTTTTCGTTTTTGACTCAACTAATTAGCGGCTTTTATTTGTAGATGTGTGCAGTAGTGCTCCAGGTATAGTTAAGAAATGGGGCAAACAATAATAAATGTTCTGTATTACATGGAAGTTCCTTAAGAGCACAATCGATTGACGTAACAATATTTTCGATCTGGAAAGCTTTATAGTTTTTACTTCCGAATTTTCAATCTTTTCACCTTTTGGGTCGCACATACCCCAGTTATTATAAAATAAATATATCTCAGCTATTTCTTATGTAAGTAACTGACTTGGCACAGTAATCCGTGTAGTCTTACAGATAAGAATGAATATAAGGATAAGGACGAGATCAACTCTGAACAACAACTCATTAGTAATAATAGGACCCACAAGAAGGATTTGGGAATTGTGACACTATTCTGCTCAATTTTCGGCTATTTGTGTTCCGATACTCTTCACTATATTTTGTATTAATTTAATTTATTTATTTATTTATTTCAATATAATTATAAGCCTTCACTGATCTAGCTCATGTGGGTGGGGTCAATTTCAGGTAAGCCGTAGAGTTTAGTTTCCTCGCTAAATTTGGGGGGAGAAAAATAAGTTTTTCCACTTGTTCACATGGTCATATTTTGCTAGCAACCAACAGTCATGGGGTTGTGCTGCAATAACTCCGTCACAATCAGCAATCAGAGAAACCATTGCTGCATTCAATACATATACGTGAAGATGTCGATGGCTTTAGTTTTCGAGGAATTGGTGGTGATGAGGTACTTAAAGCAATTTTTGCTGTCAAATCGAATGCTACGGGGCCTGACGACATGTCACCTAAGTTTCTTCGCTCCATTTCTCCACTTCTCGTTGGTCCCATATCTCATATTTTTACTTCATGTATCACAAAATGCCAATTCCCTACAGCCTGGAAATTAGCGAATGTCAATTCAATTCCTAAGAAGGCTTTAGCTACGTCACCAGAGGACTTCAGGTCCATTAGTTTGCTCTGTTTTCTTTCTAAGGTTTTTGAAAAGTTGTTGTATTGCCAGATTCAGTACTTTTTAATGGAAAATGATTTATTGAGTTGCTGACAGGCTGGATTCCGACATAGGCATAGTTGTGAAACCGCTCTTGTGAAGGTCACAAACGACATTCGCGCTGCGTTGGAATAGAGAGAAATTTCCATTCTGGCCCTCTTAGACTTTTCTAAGGCTTTCGACAGTATTTGCCATAAGAGCTGCTCGAAAAGTTATCCCACCGCTTTGATTTCTCTAGAAGTTCAATCCGCCTGTTGAGAGACTTTCTGAGTGGACGTTTCCAGAGGATAGTGTTGGATAATAATAACTATTCTGTCTTTCTCCCCCTCGGCAGCGGTGTCCCACAGGGATCTATTCTGGGACCTTTGCTCTTCAGCGTGTACATCAATGATTTGCCGCAACTTGTACGTGATGTTGATATTCACAGTTATGCTGATGTTGTACAGGTCTATTTAAGTCGTCCAATAGGACTAATCGAAGATTGTGAGGCTCGAATGACCGACGATTTGAATGAGATCTACAACTGGTCTAAAGTAAATAATCTGAAACTTAATCCAAGCAAATCTAAATGCATTGCCTTCTCTTCATTGACCATTGACTCGTCAGCCCTGCCTGCAATAACGTTGAATGGAATCCCGATTCCTTATGAGAATAAGGTTCGCTATTTAGGCGTTATTCTTAACTCAAATATGACATGCTGTGATCAGGTTAAAATGAATCTTTCTAAAATTCGTACAAATCTTAGGCGCTTGTGGTAGTCGTCTAGCATGCTTTCGCCGAAAATGCACTGCCACTTAATTAAGTCTCTAGTATTACAGCACTTTACATTTGGCTCTCTTGTTTTCCCAAAACTTGATTCTACCTGCAGTAGAAAGTTAAATGTCGCTTTTAATTACTGTGTTAGATTCATATTTGGGCTACGCAGATTCGATCATATCTCCCACCTTAATTTCACGCTACTCGGCTGTTCACTGGACACTTATTTAAAACGGAGGGCCTTATTTTTCTTCTATAACCTATTGGCTACCTCTCAGCCCCATTATCTAAGTAGTATGGTCCGCCCTCTACGGTCAACCAGGGGCAATAAACTCTCGATGTCACGATTTCGTACTGCTATTTATGAGGGATGTAACATTGTTCAAATAACTCGTCTGTGGAATACACTGCCTCATAATATTCAAAGAGCACTATCGGCAGTCAGGAAACTTGTAACTGATTTTCTTAATTGAATTTGTTTTTTTTCTCTTTTTCTTGCAGTGACACATCTTTGCATAGATTAGCATAGTTTTATTCTTGTTTTGTTTTATTTTTTTTATCTTAATTTTATTTTTATTTATTTTTATTTTTTTATTGTATTTTATGTTGTTTTAGTAGTTTCACTCTGTAATGTATGCCTTTAGATATATTCTAATTCAATTTTTGATCCTGTATTATCTTGATCAGGTATATTATTTATGTGTAGTTTTACGTTTAGTTTAGGCTTCCTTTTACTCTTGTAGTAACCCACTTTCTGTTAACGATGCAGATAAAAATCTTGTAGCATCCTTATTCCTGAAATTCTGAAATATTTTTGGTTCGTTAACATTAGATTGGTATTATTATGGGTAAATTTTGTTTAATTCTAAATGGTAACTCTGGTGTTTTTTTAGGTGTTTTTTTAGTACTCTTTAAGTCAAGATAATTGTAAAAATAGCCGCTTCCACAGTGTTTTTATAATGGGTCATCACATCGGGTCGCGAGAAAAAAAAGATAATCTCAAGTAAAGCATATATTTTGGAGGTTTACCTTTGTTTATTACTATAGATGTAATATGGATGTTGTTGAAATAATCAATACCGCTACTACGGTAGTCGACGTGCATATAAAAATACGTTGAACTTCGAGGTGATAGTAGGAATATCGAAGCAAAAACAAATTCTGTACGCTAGCTCCATTTTGTCTATGTTTAGGGCCGTTCTGTGGTGTTGTCTAATCTATACTATGCAATGATTTAGTTAGTCTTACAGCTGCAGAATAAATGATCTATTTTTACATATTTGCTCATTATCGTGGTATTGAGTGGATAAATTTTTCCATGAATTATTATCATATATTTTTTGGAACTGGAGCGCTCTCCAACTAAGACACGTACAAGTGTGGTCTGCAGAAGAAGAACGATACTTAAACAAATCTACATGGATGAGTCCTGCACAAATTAAGTTCTTGTGGTATTAATTAAAAGGAAGCCAATCGATATCCTTTCAGTGGTTGGTATCTTTCATTAAATATTCACAAGAAATAGCAACAGCACTTAATGGATCTGTAAGCTTACAGTTACAGAAAATATATCTATTATTGTATTGGAAGCAGGATGTTCCTGGACTTTATATTTCTACTCAATAGGATCTAAAAAAGAATTGCGGTGCTGTCTCTGAAATGTATGTCCTGCCAAGAGACCTTCAGTGTCAAATGTAGGATGAACATTTTTCGATCTAATTTGCGGCTTTAAAATAAGTTTAAAAAATGTTAATGGGACAGGAATATTGCAGTAAATGCACGTAAAAGGAAAAAAATTGAAATATTTTCCTCATGACTTACGATGCTAGTTTTGGAATAGCATAAAGAATTTCATAGTATGACCACCAATTCAATAATATTAATCTATATTTGCGCATATGGAGACTCTACAAAAGTAGTTACACTAAATATTGTGTCTCAGCTTTTTTTTTCATTTCTTTTATACTTGAGAATATAATACGATTATGTATGTTAGCAAAGAGTTATTACTTTTGATTACAATATTTAGTGGTAACGACCAAACCCTATACAGATTCCTAATAAAGCCATAATGAGTTGCCATAAAAGGTAAAGAGAAGCATTCAAGTACAGACGAGAGCTCTTACAAAATAAATAATCAGCCACAGCAGTGCTAACATGGAAATTACTTTCCATTTCCTGTAATATATTCATTCAAGCCTTCATTACAGAGATAAGGAATGACCTCATTCGGCTTAATCGCGCAGCAAAAATGGCAGGAAATGGTCTTCTCTTCTACTATATAACCTTAATGTCTAGCACAAGCTTGAAAAATAAGTATAGCATACACCATAGAATGGATCCACCCTCATTTACCATCCATACATATAAACATACACACAAACACACGTATATATACAAAATCGACCATGATGACTATTGAAAGCAGCTCTTTTATACTTCTATTTCGTCTTAATTCTGCCTATATTTACTATATAGGAACTGATTAATTCTCCATTCTCACACCATACCTATACCTCCTCCCAACCTCTTCTTCTATCCTCTCACAACTCTAACTTGCCTCCAACACATTAGATCTTCCCGAGTAGGTATTTGTTATCAATGCAAATCAAACGCTTCCAGCCTTATAACTGAATTGTTTGAGCCCCATTGAATGTGATACACAATGGAAGCGATGTCGAATCTGGGGGATTCCCACAAGGATAACGTCATGACATCCCTGGATATAATAAAAAGCCTTTTTGATGGCCCTCATCAATTTTACCAAGGAACACCATGGCATTAACTCAAGAAACAATCAAAATCGCAGGAAATAGAAAAACGCTGGGTACTTAGTTTTTATCATCGGCCATTTATTTCCAGATGAGCTTTACAGGGATGACATGTTCGATGTCTTTTGTTGCGTGCTGCGGTATATCATATGTGCGGAACCATAAATTGCCACTAAATTACGTTAGTGAGACCCGAACTACTTATGTCTGCGCCAACATTGGCTTCTGTAATTGATTACCTAATTGACACAATTTATCCGATCTATTTTCGATCAAGAGTCTTCCTTTTCAGACTTTTTCAGATGGAAAATGGCAGTAAGTCAATAAACGAAAAAAAAGGAGAAAAAACGAAGAAAAAAAAATTGTTTTTTTCTCAGTTGAACTATTATGAGTAAAAGGCGCGTCAATATTTACGTGATGTGATTTCGTAATATTATAATACATTCAGATCGTATCTATGTAGGTATATATCTGCGGAAATATGAAAAAAAAGATACGTCGAACTTGATATGTTTACCCTTGAAGTTGGGTAAAGCTAACCAATTAGTTGTGAGTATTACAAGGGCATATTCACATATATGGCGGCAAGGAGTTATTGAGCTCTGCAGATAATCTTATTTTTAGAGTCCTTTTAGTGTGGTCCTTCTAATTAGAAAATCCATCTTTCTAAACCATTCATCGTCCTCGGTAAGTTCAGATGTTCGTTATCTTGCAAGGACCCCAAGATTCTGGGAGATATAATGGCTACATATATCTTTTCTCATATTCCTCTCTCTTTTTTTTACAAATAAATGTAAAATTTTTTAATATATAGTAATTCTACGAAATCTTCAAATATGGGCTTTAATTGGTTTATTTGTATACCGCCTCCCCAAAATCCTACCAAAAAAGGAGAAGCATCCCTTAAATGCATTATTTTGTTTTCCCCTTCTTCACACCCACTTGGGAACATAGGGCTTAGACTAGAGTTGATAAATCCGGAATATTACGGAAGTATTCCGGAATTTTCCCAATCTTCCTGGTAATATTGCCATTTTAAGAGGAAAGTTTCCAAAATATAATTATAAATAAAGTAATCCTCCTTCTGTCAGTGGATCTTTAATTAATAATAAAAACAATGATAAGAAATATTTTTGAAATGAATGGTTTTCTCTTTAAGATTCGTCTGCATCGTCATTAGAAACGCTGAGTCATCTTCCGAATATTGAAACTGAGCCTGACATCTGTCGGACAATAACCGTAAATTGACGCATACTGCGATCAATTTTTGCAAACAATCAGTTGTTAGACGATTTCTGGTCAAAGTTTGTGTTTTTCCAAATAGCGACCAGTTTCTTTCACTAGCAGATGCAGATGGCGGAACACTGAGAATTTTTATTGCAATACTTGAAATCATTCTGTGAAAAGTAATCGTTCTTTACTCGGTATTAAGCTAGGTGACACATAATTTTATTTGCATGAATTTTCTGCAATTGAGCAAAGGTGTCTAGTACTGCTGCAATTTTATCAGCTGATAATTTTGTTCCTCTGCATTTAGGGTCTAAGATATTAGCAGCGTAGTCGATTTTTCTCATCGTTGAATATGTCCTCACCAGCAGATAAGAAATTTTTTATGTTTAGTGCGACGTGTTCAAACATCTTAGGAACATCTGACAATTTAATTTTATCGATTTCGACTTTGGTTGTAGCTGTAAAAAATGGCTTCAAAACTTTCTGAAGTAATTCAACATTTAACCAAATGTCTTCAGAAAGGATTCGTTGCTTCATTTCCCGATCAAATCTCAATTCCTTGTATATAGCAGTGGTTTCAAGGGCTTCCCTGTGGCACAAAAATGACTCCATCATAATAACACAGCCACCCCATCTGGTCTTACTGGGTAGCTTAAGAGATTTCCTATCTTTTCCATACTTTTCATGTCGCATTTTTTGGATGTATGCCAGTTCTACATGCCGGTTTCTAATATAATTAGTGTTGGCACCCATTATTTTCTGGGCACTACCGAACTTCTCAAGTTTAAACACATCTATTAATAGCAGTTTAAGTGTATGTGAAGTACAACCTATCGCAATGATATGAGGATACTCAATCTCCACTAATCTCCATATAGCCTTCATACTGCTTGTGTTATCAGTTATAGCTGCTACAAAGTTTGTAGGTCCAATTTCATCCACTAGCTCCTTTCAACTTTCGAAACATGTAAGCTGCTGTCGCCCGTCCAGCCGTCCATAACGATCCCAAGTGCTTCCGAGCTGTTCACTATTTGGGTTGTCTCTCTTTTAATGCGCTCATATTCAGCATCCAGGAAATTATTAGTAATTAGATCGGAGTGCGGTTATCGCCTTCTGCTACAGATTTGACCCCAAGAGATTGAGAGATACGCCAGTTCCATGTATAGCCCTCGCAAAATTCATATCAATTTCAGCTTTTTGTTCTGCACTCCTATTTTTTGTACTTTGAAGAGATGTATCTAGAAATGGATTAAAAGAGCTTGATGACGTTGAAGATCCCAGTGATTGAAATAAAAGACTAGGACTAGGTAAAGAAACTTCGAGCCGATCATTCCGTTCTATTTGACCTTGAGATTTTTAAGCTATTGGTGATGAAATTGTTTGTGGAGGATGATCTTGAAACGAACATTTGATTTCGTTGTGGCATTGTTTGCAATTACTTACAAAGTGGTTACCTTTTTGCCATCTTTGTTAGTTAAATTGTAATAGTCCCAGTTATATGACGATCTTCGTGGCATCTTTAAGGACCGAAAATTGTAGCAATCACACGCGAAATATTGATTATTCACGACTAATATACTGTTCGCCAGAGCTATGAAGACTGACTTAACAAAGCCAACAAATACTATACTCTGCAAGCAAAGAGTATAGAAAGTACAAACACCAGTTTCAAAAGTTTACTGATGTTAGTGCGAGTGAACACTTTCTTATGAAATTGGAAATAACTAGTAAATATCGGGTAAATTTCCAGGTACTGTTAAGAGAAAAATTAACCTGCATGTAATGGAAAAGTGTGTCACTAAATACACATATATAAATAGAAATATGCAAAATTGCAGGTAACGATAACTGGAAAATTACCTGATAGCACATGCATAGGTTGTTCTTTATTTTCTAGTAAGCTGTAAAGGTAAATACTCAAATAAGTAAATCAATATGAAGCGAAAATAATTATCCAACTATCCACCAGTTATGGGCTTGCAGAATTACCTACTACTACATCAATTGGAGCGAAGAGGTAAGAAGAATTCGCGTTACTGAACATTAGATAGAGATGTAGGTATAGTCTTACGCATCTACAGAAAACTAACTTACCTGGTTGATTTACTTGTAGAGCGCCTTGTAGAGCGCTTGCAGGGTAGCATTCGTATGTATATTTGTGCATATGATAATTTTTAAGAATAATACCGTAAAAACTATATAGTTAGCAAATTATCAATTAATTTTTTTTTATAAGTATAAGAAATAAAAATTGTACGAAAAACATTTCAAATTTCTTCATCTTCTTATCAATCGAGAAAACTTATCATGTTTTGCTAAGTACAGTTGATAAGTGTTGCACACAAATTTAAAATTACTTATCACAAGTTTAATGAATTGATAAGTATACGGCATATGTATGTTGAACAATGACAATAACAAAAACAAACCAATTGCTAAAAATTTTATAATTATTGTTCATTATTATTTTTACGAGTTGATGATAGTGAGTAAGTTCATTATGGCTAGAGGTATGGCTACCATCCGTCCGGGTTTCCCCGGATTTGTCCTAGTTTGGAGGGCGTCCGGGAAACATCCGGACGGGGTTTCCTATATCGTCATAAAATTTTCGAAAACATTAAATAAAAATTTAATTTTTGCGTATACTGTACGTGTACGGTTTACCTGATATTACCGACAGACAGACCGACTCGCCTCTCACTCAACATGGTGTTCCATGGAGTAATGGAAGTGTATAATCTTTACAACAATTTAATAACTGGATGTTTTTTCCTAATATAACTGAGAATACTCCATGGACTGCAATGAAAATACGGTTTTATTTTTACAAAACAAGAACAACGAAATTGATGACATCAAATTGATAGATGAGTGGGTGAAAAACTTTCAGACAAAATCTAATCGACCAGACAAGCTTTTAACGAAGAATCAACTTTGGATTAATTTTTTTTTTTTTTTTTGCAAACCAACTCATTATGCCAACGAAACGAAAGTGTTATGACTAATTTCTCAGCACTGGACAAAAGAACGAATTGTAATAGATTTTTATAAATTCATAATGTTACACGGTGAGAGACTTTTGGTCTCTAACTCCCCCGTTTACAGGAATTAAATTCTCCAAACAGTTTACACGGCAAAAGACTTTTCTCTCTGGAGACCATAAGAAAAAAGTTTCTAGAGATATTTTCAAGAAAGAGATTGTTTGAAAGAATTATCTCAAAAGTAATTAAAATTTTTATATCATGAGAAAAGTGAAAAAAACTAAAAATAAAATTTAACCTTGGTGTAAAAATTTCACGGGATAAATGATAACACAACAAATTTGTATGATCTTTTTTTTTTCAAAAATAACCAAATCCCTATGACGAAAAAAATTCTTTTCCGTAATGGGTTTATTATCTAACTATCCAAATATGAGGTTTTAATAGTTTACTACCAACATTATTAGTATTTTTCTTTAAGGAAATTAGAAAAATTAAAAAGATTCATTTAGAGATAAAGCTTATTTTTTGAGGCCATCCCCTTTAACTCGTACACGAATTTGTCTGTCTATTTATATATTTCTTTTTTACTATTTTCGACACTCTCGTAGACCCACTTTTCGTCATCACAGCGAGCTGAACTTTGGCACACAGGTTCATGTCGCGTGACAATTGCACCTATCTAAATTTGAACCGGAAATTTCCATGGAAATCCCGGAAAATTGGGAAAATCATTTGAAAATTTGGTACAAATTTGATTAGTGATAAATCCGTTTCAGGAAAAATGCAGAGTTTTCCGACTTGTCCGGAAAATTTTCCGGTAAAAAAGTTTTCTAAATTATGCAGGATCAAGTTCCCTATCAACTGGCATCATTACATTCTCTCCGACAATGGTGAAAACTTGCAGAAAACATCGAGGAAAATTCATGTAACACGCTTTTCCGGAGTTCTTCAGATCAAGGAAGCGTTTGAGCGTTTTGAAACCTAAGACAAAGCTGTAGGGAGGTAATGAGTTGCATAAAGTTGCTTTTGTGGAAAACTCCGTGGAAAACCCGGAAAGACTGGAAAATCATCGGACAAATTTTCATCGATATGATTAGTGATAAATCTGTTTCAGGAAAAAAGCAGAATTTTCAAATTTTTCTGGAAAATTTTCCGAACATTTCCAGAATTTTCCGACTTTTCCGACAAAAAAGTTTTATAATCTATGCGGAATCATTTTTTTCCGTCCTACTGGCATCAATACTTTCTCTTCAACAATCATGAAAACTTGCATGAAAAATCGAGGAAAATTCATGTAAATTTTTAAAAAAAAATTCATAGTAATAGGAAAAGTCTGTGGAAATCATGGAAAATCGGGAAAATTCATGTTATATGGGATCAAGTTGGAATACAGCTAATAGCGCTGTTTAAAACATAATTTGAATTTCAGAAAACCGTTGCAGTACTTCAACGATTTGATACTCGAAAAATTTTTGTTTTCGGATCGGCACCAAACATGACTTAAAAATTGTTTTAAAATATCTCCATGCAGCACGTAATAACAATTTAGTTAACGTGAAAAAGGCAGAAAATAAAATAATTAAAAAAAGGAGTTTTCAAACAAAACAGAGGCCAAGCCGCATGAAAAAGTAGAAAATAAACTTTTCTTCACACACAGAGGTGGACTCAGATTTTATTCGCTGACAATCACCGATATATTTCAGTATGATCAATCAGAGGAGAGGTAATAAGTGATTTGATTCATGAAGAGAAAGAATATTCAAGAGAAATGTCCCAATCAAAAAATCTGAGTCCACCTCTGTGTGTGAAGAAAAGTTTATTTTCTACTTTTGCATGCGGCTTGGCCTCAGTTTTGTTTAAAAACTCGTTTTTTACTCATTTTATTTTTCTTTATATTAGATTCCATTGTTATTTAGTTACTTAGACTTTTATCGTAAAAATTAGATAATTAAAACTTTTGTCTGTTGCCAAGTGTTGTTGGGGAGGTATTTCCACAATCGTGCGTCTTCTATAAGAGGAGACTGCGATGTTTTGAACGTCTGTTTGACGCATAATTAATGATTAATGCACTGATGGCTTGTATACTGGCTGAGACGTCTTGAATGCCTGCTTAACGCAGGAAACCATGCGGTCCTGGATACCTGGCTGCTGGCAGATTGATTGCTCGACAACTTTTAGATGATGTCGTGACGTCGATCTGTTGGACGAGTGTACCTCTTCAGCCCATACTTCCATACTTTCCCTATGACAACCTGAACGGGTGCTATTCCGGGAAGGACTTTTTCGTTGTAAGAACAGCAGCTACGATGCTGGTACTGTAGGCTGAAATGCTGAAAAATAAGCTTATCTGGAAGTCATTAAAAAGAAAAAATATCAGCTCATTAATTGCCACGTCATCTCGGGAATTATTATTTATTCAATCTTACCATTACTGGACCTTTCCGATTGACATCAGCAAAGTGTTACTACTAGACGCAAATTACGAAATTAATTTTGCTAGGTTTGCAAAGTGGTTGGTCAAATGTTCGTAAATGTACGAACCGGCATAGACGTGTCACCACAAACTTAGTAATGAATTGGAAAAAACTTATAAATGAATTGGAAAGGAATTGGTAAATAAATAAATTAATTAATAAATAATAAAAAATAATAAAAGACCTAGGGCAACGAATTTCATTCATTTTGGATTAACGATGAATTCAAAATCCTTCAAAAGAGTCGAAACACTAAACATGATTGAAAACTTTTCCTGTTGAACAAAACAAGTATGCCTGCTGTTTCGCCTAATGGGATATCAAACGAATATGTCGATCGATTTTAATCTATCGCCTTTGCTCAAGGTTAGATCGTTTTTCAATATCTTTAGCGCACAAAACAATGGACTTAATATTTGCCATCTAAATGCTGCTAAGTTTCAAAACATCAAAGCTGGTAAATCAACTCACTGTAGGAATGTTATTGTTGGTGGTGATTTCAATATTGATGTCCAGCGAAATGGGAGCTCCTCCCGTTATTTGTAATACGTATTGCATATCTTGGATTTGAAAATCATGAACTCAGCTCCAACATATTTTAATACAACAAATCCATCACAATTGAACCTATTCTTAACAACTGAAGCAAACTCAGCTTGACTTGTTAATCAAGTTAGTCCTCCAGATAACTTCGACCACGATTTCATCTTCTTGACTTACAGTTTTCAAGTTGATACTATTTCGCGTTTTAGTACGTACTCATATCGTGACTATTATAACATAAATTATGATAAACTATTTTCTGAATGCTCGACTATGCCTTGGGTAAATGTTTTTAATTGTAGTACTGTCGATGATAAAGTAAGATGCCTAACTGAATACGTTTATTATTTATTTAATAATTTTGTCCCTATTAGACTGTGTCGCAAGCGAAATGTGGGATGTGCTTGGTTTACTAATGAAATCCGAAACTTAATCGTGGAAAGAGACTTCTTATACCACCGTTACAGGTTATCACGATCACCTGTCGATTTAAGACATTATAAAATCGTACGTAATAAAGTCAACACTACGAAACATGCAACCAAAAGAAGATATTTTAATTCGAAGCTTCACCCTATGGTTCCTCCTAACAATCTTTGGGCTAATCTCTGCAAATTAGGAGTATGTGGTAAGCACAACAATGTAATTTCGACCCCAATAGCTTAAACTCATTCTTGTCATCTACTCAATCCTCAGCGAAGGGTTGTTCAGAATTAATATCTAACTTTGACAGAGAGTCTGAGTCGTATATTGGCGATGGATTCTCATTTAGGTGTGTCGATGTGTTTGAGGTATCTAAGGCTATAAATAAAATTAAATCGTCTGCTACAGGTCAAAATTATTCTGCTGTTTATTCTACAAGCCTTGGCACATGTCTTTAATGCATGTTTAACTAGATCGCAATTCCCAATGCACTGGAAAAGGGCTGTTATCCTACCGATTCCCAAGTCCCGCAAGTGTACTGAATACCAAGACTATCGCCCGATCAATCTACTTTGTTTTTTCAGCAAGGCTCTGTTGGCAATCCGGTTTTCGACCAAGGCAAAGCCATGAATCTGCATTACTCAAAGTAGTATCCGATATTTCTGAGGCACTAGACAAAGATCATATGACCATATTAGTTCTCCTTGACTTTAGTAAGGCATTTGATTCCATCAATCATGGCCTGCTCCTGTTCACACTGCGCCAACACTTCAATTTCTTGAACACAGCTATCAAATTGATAAAAAACTTCCTTTTCGCCAGAACCTAGCTTGTCAAAGTTTCTGACATTCTTTCATCATCCCTAATTCTCAGCTGTGGCGTGCCTCAAGGTTCCGTTCTCGGACCACTTCTCTTTTCGCTATACATTAATGAACTATCCACGGAACTTCTCGATGAATCAGTTCATCTGTATGCTGATGATGTTCAGATATATTTAGATATGCCGATTGGGCTAATTGAGGACTGTGTTGAACGGTTAAATGACGACCTGGTTAGAATTGGTGAATGGGCCAAACGTAATCAGCTTATACTCAACGCCAGTGTATCGAAGAAGCTAAGACGTTTCAGACTTATCTCCAATCAAGGTAAAAAACACCATCGTACCTTATGTCGATTCTGTTAAGAATCTTGGCGTTGAGTTAAATAGCTCCCCCACTTGCTGTAATCATGTCTCTAATACGATTGGAAAAATTTATTTCTGTCTGAGAATGTTGAGATTTTCTGCCATCATGTTGTGCCGTCAAATGCGCATGGTACTCTCAAAAGCTCTTATATTACCACATATCAATTTTGGAAGTTTAATTTTTCCGTAACTCGATTCACAATGTCAGCGCAAGCTAACAGTAGCTATTAATGACACTGTTCGATTTGTTCACGGTTTACCCAGAACATCTCATGTCTCACCTTACACTAACTCATACCTAGGTTGTACACTGGATGTGTATCTAATGGAAAGAAGATTAATTTTTTTATATAATTTGGTATATTCTAAGGAGCCTGGATATCTGTATGATCGTATTCAGTTCCTAGGTTCATCACGGCACCGCAACCTTTTATTGCCTAACTTTCGAACTCAAAATGGCGAGCGATCTTTCTTTTATGCATTATTAGAGTTAGTAAAATATTCCGACATCCTTAGCCTGAGTGTATGTACTAGTTACTATAAGAACTTAAAATCTTTTGTAAATAAAGTTAAACTTAAAGTAGAATAGAGATTTGGTCAAAGATGGTAATTTTGGAATGCCGTTGGCAAGTATTTTTCAGGAATACGGAAAAATTTTTATTATCCCCCTATTCTATATGAAATAGCTCCCAAAAACTAACCGTTATTATTTATATTACAGAAATGCATATTTGAGATATAAATATAATGATGCGATCTATCAATGTTCGGTGTTCGGGGTTGACGTAGGAGAGAAGAAATTATTGGAATTATTTCTAAAGGATGCAATTGATGCAAAGAAATGAAATTTTATAATGAGAATGAGTGATGTATATCCAGATTCTGTCTTTGGGGGTTATTGTTGTATGTATGCCGATCCTCTAGAAGCTAGTATGCCTTAGCGAGAGCATCCAGATATGATACAGTTTGATTTATTGTTCAAACGGAAATAATCTTGACGGATGTTAAACTTTGATCCAAGGTTATTCTAGTTGAATGGGATAGTACGGCAAGTTCGGTAGGATGACGCTTCTTGAAGGACTTGGGTTTCTTGGAGACAGAGGTATTATTTATCTATAGTGCGGTTGTGGTTGTCTTGGGCGACTGGACAACTTCACCTGTAACAATTTTATAGATAGACCAACTAGCTATGACATGACTGTGTGAGTTCCAATCGAGAACGCTGCTATTGATTATGAACAACTCCGGCTGTCCCTATAACTGCCGGAGGGTGTTAAAAATGAAGTCTATAAACAAATACTGGAGTAGCTACATCTCAGGTTGAGATATGAGAATCGAATCTACCCTAAGTCGACCCGATAAGCTCGGGGAGAGTGTTGCTAATAGGTTGCGTTTAAACGGCTTGTCCGGTATGTGTGTGTGCTAAAGTTGTTAGCCTGTATATCCATAAGATGATTTCAATAGCAGACATTGGGACATCTAGCTAAGGCACTTCCCACCACTATAGTTAGTGAGACCAATTAAGAAATATCTTCTTAAAGATAAGACAGTAAATTGGTCAGCGGTCGCATTGTCATGATGTGGCTCATAGCACCGACTTTTATTGACGCGTCCTTGACTGTTAGATATTCTGAAACTCAATGTTACGTTAATAGATAAGAAGAATCAAGCATCAGTTCATTGTCGAACAAGGTCACCAGGGATCCTTGCTCAAATCCTTGCGTTTATTTTCCCTTATTAATCTTCGCAAGTGTATGTAATAACACTATAGTACCATAGATGCCACAAGAACTAGATGTCGCATGCAGTACCAAAAAAGTATACAAAATTTATATGGCTGGGTGGTCCATTCCGGAATGGACCACAACATTTGAAATGTTGTATACGTCGAGTGATTCATATTTTTTCGTACCTGAAGTGTTGAGGTAGTCGATCAATTGTATTCAAAACTGCTTTTATAAAAACATTTGCTTTCGGCACGCTTTAAAATACGGGAGTAGTGTACAAAGTTTGAAGAAAATCGGTTCCGGCTGATACACTGGTCTTAAGCCTACTTTTATGATTATAAATTGCTCGGTATATCTAATCTACGGATCTAATTGGTCACAGTGATAATAGAGATGGATATCTTGCCTAATGATACATTTAATAATAATTAGATGGAAGCACTCTATTATGCTATTTCACAACATTTATAGGAAGGGAAAAATTCATATAGAATTTGGTAAAGTCTATGGGAGGTCATAATTGAAGAGAAAAGTAGAGGAGAAGGTGGTAATATGGCCCTTAATTTGTTTTTATGTGATAACGAAATAATTTACTATTATTTTAATAGTCAATTAATGTTAAAATATTTATTATATTATTGGTCATAAGAAACTAAGCTACAAATGTAAATAAAAATCACAGCTTTCAAAAAATATTATATTTTTCAAAATGATTCCAAAATACCATTATAAGAAATTGTGTCGGTAATATGGTACCCCGGGGGCCATAATAAATGTATGAAAAAGTTTTAATCATTTAGCGGCAAAAATCACAAACATAGTATTCGCCTTCTGATCCAGCACATTCATTATGTGCCCATAATTCACAACTTTGGCATTTCACCCAAATTTCACCGCATAGATCATCAGAGAAATTGCCTTCACAAAAGATGCAATTTACATCATTTTCAGAAACTGCAGCATCAATAAAAATTTCTCCGGAGTCAGAGTCATTTGCTACATTTGGCAACTCATTCTCTTCACTATCTGTAGATGTCCGACTGTGAGCTCGATGCATTGATTTCGATCTTGTCCTGTACGTTTACGTCCGCGTCCTTGACCACGTCCACATCTCCGACCACATCCTCGTCCACTCTTCGATTCTTCAGACCTTTTAATTGATCCCTCCAATTGCCTTTTATATGGTGAAGATGTGATGACAGCTGTAGTTCCAGCCTTCCTTTCCCGATTAGATGTCTTTTGTTTAGGTTTAGGAATAGGTAAGATATCTTCTGGCAAAACGAGAGAAGTTGTTGGTCTAACTTCATTTGTAGATAAAGGCGAGGACAGGGTCACAGATGAACCCGATTTATAAATGGCTGATGATGGTCCCGGGTGATCAATAGCAGATGCTGGGCCCGGTTGATAAATACCTGATGACGGTCCCTGCTTATCAACAGTTGATGATGGGGCCGGCTGATTGCTGGCCACTGCAGAATTTGAAGGTTGTTGCACGATATTTATTCCCAGTGATTGCGATTCAGCTAAGAAATCAGCGTCGATAAAAATATGGCGGTTGGAAGGATATATTCCAGTAATTCTGAATCCATTTACTGCTATTCGCCAGTTGTGCACCTCAAATAAGCCTTTCCAAACAACTCAGCTATGTCATAAGGTTTGAGTATTCTATCAGAATGCAGCAGAAACTTACGTACTTCTTCACTATAGTAAGTTTTTAGTCCACCCATGAATGTACGGTCTAGAGGCTGCAGCCTGTGTGTTGTGTGTGGAGGTAAACTAATGATAGTCACATGTCTTTCACGAGCAAGCTCTAAAACTTAAATATTTCGTGTGTGACTATAATGTACATCTAGGATTAAAAGAACCGGGGACTGTTCTGTTGGTTTTGTCTTATCTAAAAAATGCTCAAACCATTCTGTAAATAAATTGAATTGTATCCATCCAGAAGGATGAACTTTCCCAACAGCGCCAGGAGGAGCACTTTTCATCAAAAGATCGGTATAGTTCTTTCTGGGGAATATCATCATCGGTGGTATATAGGTACCAGCTGCACTCATAGCACAAACCAAAGTCATTAGCGATCCTCGTTCTGCTGATGTCAAGGCTCGTATTTGTCTCTTACCCATTTTACCAATTACTGAAGGTATCTTTATCTGCACAAGCGTTAGCCCAGTTTCATCTACATTGTAGATGCGATCTGGAGGATATTGATGTTTGGTGTATTCCAATTCTAGTAGCCCAAAATATTCATTTACTGCTTCGCGATTGAACCCTTGAACCCAAGCATACGAAGTTCCCATTGGTTTTCTGATAGACAATCGATCTTTATGTCTGCTTAAAAAATGATCTAACCATGCTCGACCAGCTGCACCATTACGAAAAGGGTTCAGGATATTATTTTTTGTGGCTAACTGATAAGCCATTCGTCTAACGCCCATACGTGTCAAACCATAATAATTGCTCTCCATAAACAAAATATAGTCGCCTAACTTTTGCTCTAGATATGGTGATAGTACACACTTTCTACCCAATGATTTCTGCACAACTACATCCAAAGAAACCTCTGAATCATTAACTAGCCTCCTCAATGTGGTTCTTGGTACCGAAAAAAACTTAACAGCCTTCTTATACCCCATAGTTTTGTTTCGTACTACCTCAATAGCCTTTTTCATTTGACCTGCATCCCACGCCTTCCTCTTTCGTTGTGGCTTCGAAGAAAAGTTCGTTCTAGGCATCTGGAGCATGGAAACAAAATCAAGAAATATAACAAATAATAATTTGATACAAAATTTTGAAATATATAGAAAATGGTTACCGTCCACACATTCAATATGGCCCCTGGGGCCAAAATACCTGCAATAACAGGGAGCTACATCAGATGCATGTGCTGATTGTCAACAGTAAACAAAAAACAAAATATTAGAAAAAATTGGATGTTTTTACCTTGAAATTATTTAAGAAGGTTTCCTAAACTTTCCACGGATTGTCGCTGAAACACTCATAACACGATTCTTCTAATAAAAACACATTAACTTCCGAACGGCAAAAAGGTTTTTATTGCAACACGCCGATAGACGTTATGAAAGAAAACAAAATACGGCGTAACAGCGCTCTCGCATACAAACTAAAATTCTTTGCCACAGGTGTTTGCGTTAATGCACTGTCGAAATCATAGAAGGCGCTTCTCCAATTTGAAATTCATAGGAGGGCCATTTAACCAGCAGGGGCCATATTATCACCTTCTGCTATATATATAAATAATTCCACTTACAAATAATTTACAATTGATCATTATGTTATTGAATTTGATAGCAAAGGCATGGGCATGAGCCCAGGTTGAGGCTGTGGTCTACGAATTGAAATAAAATCAAAAATTATTCAATTGTTATTTACTTTCGAAAATCAGAATAGGAATAGGGTACTTAGTCCGTTTTTCTTTTGTATGTTCCAATTAAGGGTTAAACAGGAGGATTCTCGTGTGGACATCTTTGAAAAATTGGAATGGATATCTGTGCTTTATAACCAAAAATGTTTTTGTAAAGGATCCTCTTTTGCCACTCTCCAGTATTATTTTTACATATTACTGGCACATCTCGAAAACTATCCAAAAAATGCATTAATTTTTGTACTAATTTCGGGAAATCGGATGCATTTCTGTCTTTCCTTAATGTCACTTACGAATAAAAGTTCTCACCATAAACAAGTTACAAATGACAAAAACATCAGTTGTTTTCAATTCGGCTTTTCCATCGACTTTAGCATAAAGCTGGCTGAAAAGCGCAAATTGTGTTTCAGCCTTCATAGACGTTTGCCCTCTTTAAATGCTGCCAAGGAGTTTTTGATGGTAATTCAAATTTAAGTGTGGAACGATAACGGCAGGAAAAAAAAATTTCTGAGTCCTTCAGTGCCTGTGCCGTTGCCGTCATGTCTGCAATCGGCTGATTTGTTTCTATATATTTTATACGCACGACGGCCGGCACCGCAACGGCCACCGGCAGCGCATCTCTGCGTCGCGTGCGCAAATAACGGCATCTTCAAATAAGTTAGGTAAGAAAGGTTTCATAATTTTATAGCTCATCTTACTTGCCTGTACCTTTTCGTAATGAAAAATAAATTGAATAGTTGTTCCGTTACGGATGCGCCTTGAATTCAAGGTAAGGAAGAACGGTCAAAGGTTGAATCAGTCTTGTCGGGATATTCACGGACAATTAAACAAATTTTGAAAACTTTTAATATTTCCTTTTTTCCTTTTACGTTATTCATACTCAGTGCGCGCATGTACCTTGTAGCGATGCAATACATTTTGTGTGACGGTAGGTTCAATAATGGCTTCAAGAGCTTTTTAACTGAATATAGATTCATTCTGCTATATTTGTGGATTTTAAAGTATAAGGAGACCAGTAATAATTGGCTTCCTTATGGGAATGCAAGACCGATATACTAAATATCCTTGTTACCTCTGCATATGGGACAATAGAGCCGACAAAGCGCGTAACCAAGAGTACTCATGGACCAATTTCAAGATAGGAAATAATGATGTTAAATGGGACTAAAATTGTGGAGGTTAAACACGTATTGATACCTCCATTGCATATAAAATTAAGCCTTATTAAGCAATTCGTTTCGGCAAGATTCTAAAGGTTTTCAATATTTAAAGAATTTTTTCTCTGAGTTATTCGAAGACAAAGTAATAGGAGGTATTTTCGTCGGACCACAAATAAAGAACATAATGGCCAGTGAGTGATTTTCACCGCTACTCAACACACATGAGAGGTAAGTCAGGGAGAGCCTTAAAGCAGTGGTTTATAATTTTCTCGCAAACAACAGAGCTGAAAATTACAAAGAGCTTATTTCAACTATGATAGCTTCAAACTAATGGGTTGCAGAATGTGCCTTAAAGTGCATATGTTATATGCTTACTTCGACTGTGGGTGCATATTCGGAATAACAAGGTGAACGTTTTCATCAAGATATGATGGCCATTAAACGTCATGATCAGGGTGCATACATTGAGATAATGATGGGAGACTATATTTGCTGGCTAATATATAATATATATATATATATTCTATAACGGTAGTTATAGTAATGTCTTCTTGTAAATAAAAGTCATTCAAATGAATAGCAACAGGTTGTTTTATAATAATGAGATGAAAAAAGGAAAATTTTCTTGAAATCCGTAATTTCATTCAAGCAAATTTTTTCGAGTACAACTACTTTTTCTTTAATTAGTAATGTGTAAATTCAAAATTTGTATTGAGCGGTATAATATCATGGAATTACGAACCGCCGTAGTGGTTGTGTTCCATAATGTAGGTATTCCCTAAGAAAAAATCTGGTGTTCTACAGGGGAGCCATGTGGGTCCTCTGTTCTTCCTTTTCGTTCATTAACGGCATGCATTCAAATTGTATTCATTCGATTTAATACATATTTATGCAGATGATGATATAATATTGCTCATTACTAGCGAAGTTTTTAAATTCCATTTAAAATTTAAATAATTATTATTATCACACTTACATAAATAAAAAAAAATAAGTCAGTCATAGATATTAATTCTCTTTTTCTGTTGTAATTAAAATTATTTCTTCATCGAAAACTTTTCAATTGCGAAATTTGCTAATTTCACGAGTGGTATGTGCATATTATGTAGGTAGGTAAGTAGAAAGTACGAACGGGAAACTTTCAAGTCATTACGAAAATAAAATATAATAAAAAAAAAGAAGAATTTATGAATGAAATATGTTTTTTATCCATTTTTTAAGATTATAAATTGTACTTCAATAAGTTCAAAGAATTGGAATTGGATGGAGCCACTGTTTGCTGATTCGAAAAAATAATATTTTAAAGTTTAGTCTTCATTGAGAGAGATTTTATTTTTTGTCTCTTCCTGCCCCTCTTCTGCGGACCCGTCGATCGTAATAATATAGGCCTATGTCGACACTTTAGCTTTGGGCTGTGTATTCGATAGATTAGATTGTAAAAAACATTTGTAATCGCTGTATTTAAATTTAAGTTAAAATACATTAAAATACCTTCCTGATGACAAGAGGAAATTAGCTAGGTAGCTTCCATACAAATTATGTACACAAACAAGTAATGTGCTCAGTGTGTTTTATTCCAACTTGTCATAAAAAAGAAAAAAACGACAATAATTTAGTCGTAAGTCGTAACAACAAGTATGCACCTTTATAAAAAAAGCAAGCTATCCTTTTGTAAGAGGCATGAATTTAATTTCAATTGTATAAAACACAATTCGACCAAGTTGATACAAAAAAAAAACCAATATCATGGCTTCGCTAGAAACAAAAACATCGCTGTCAGTTCCAAAGCAAATCCACTATCGAGTTTGCTTTGCTTTCCTTTAGAACAAGCCCAAGTGGAAAAGGCTTGCTTTATAACTGCGCGTGAGCATACGTCTTGTTGCAGTTGGGTACTATCATAGATGGCACAAGAACTAGATGTCGCATAGCATACTAGAGCAGAGTATACAGATTGTGAAATGGGTAGTGCATTCTGGAATGGACCATAACATATTTTGGAACAGGACCAGTGTATCAGCCGGAACCGATTTTCTTCAAACTTTGTACACTACTCCCGTTTCACTCACAAATCACAAATATGAAAACAAAATTGTGCGGAAAGTTATAGTTTCTGAGATAATCGACTTTAAAATTCCCGAACTTTGTACTGCAATTCACAACACAGTTTGACATTCTCACATTTAATTAACTCTTCTTCTTCTTTTTAGTATTAAAAAGAGGCAGTGGTAGGTATGTATATACTAACCTTCCAAGCATTTGGGTTACCAGCATTCCGTTTTTTTATTCATTGCGAATATTCAATTGATGTGTAGTAACAGCATTTACTTAGAATGGAATAGAAAAACTTTTATTAAAGAAGCACACACACACACACAGGCAGGCTGGTAGGGGCACACACACACAAAGTTTTTCTATTCCATTCTAAGTAAATGCTGTTACTACACATCAATTGAATATTCGTAATGAATAAAAAAACGGAATGCTGGTAACCCAAATATTCGGAAGGTATGTATTTCATTCTTGTTTCTACTTAAAAGAAGAAGAAGAGTATGTGTACACGCACCAATAAGTTGAATTGCCTTCTTGCTGCTACCTAAAAGAAGAAGAAGAGTAAATTAGTTGTGAATTGCAGTGAATTTCAGTACAAAGTTCGGGAATTTTAAAGTCGATTATTTCAGAAACTATAACTTTCCGCACAATTTTGTTTTTTGTGATTTGTGAGTGAAACGGGAGTAGTGTACAAAGTTTGAAGAAAATCGGTTCCGGCTGATACACTGGTCTTAAGCCTAAAAGTAATAAAGAAATAGATTCGAGTATAAACTAAACTCATTTAAGAAAATATCCTAATTTTTTTATCATCACACAATTCTGTATCCTCTTTAAATTTCTCAAAATATTAAAAACTCAAATTATATTATCTTGAAATTTTTACGCTATAACTGTCAGCTATCAAAGCTTAGAGTTTAGTTTTCTAACCCATAATAACGTTAAGTTCATAGAAATATCTATAATAACCTATACGCTATATCCATATTCTCGAAATATTTCACCCCAAAAAAATTCTTCGACAACGATCTGCGTAGAAAATCATTATCTGTCCAACGAATAGTAGAATCCATCCATAATCGGATATCTTAAGATTTCGAGTGGAATAAATTTGTCCATAGGTTTTAGCAGCATCGATACCTAGCTATAGACAGCTAGCTAACTCTATCCGAGAGTCCATCTTATTCGCTCTTCCATTATTTATAATCCAATAAAAGGGATTTTCCCATTTCTTAAATATGTCAACTTATTTTAGTGTAGCACTTCTTTTTAGCTATCATGCCGGACAATTTAATAAATTTGACCATATGGCTCTGATCCCTTGCGAAAATACGACAAGTAAGGGTACCTCTATCAAGATTATACTTAACGCTGCTCATCTAACCAGAAAATATGTTGGATTAACTTCACGTTGCCCTTTTTTACTGTCAGTTGATTCCCCTTTGAGAGGAAAGAAACTTATACCTATACCTAGTACCTATTTATATACAGCGTATGCTACCGATTTTCCAGATATTTCTACATCATTGGCTAAGGAGAGAGAGAAAGTAGGTAGATATATATATATATAATGGTCAGGATTTTAAATGAGTCTATAAAAATCCCTGAAGATGGGCGTTTAGAAGTGAAAACGTAAAATACCGTATGTCAGGCGTATCATTGGATGATTTGAAGTTTCTTTCTTTGCTTTTTGGTTTTGTTCCCTTCATATATATATACGCAGGATTTAAATAATGTTGACTTCTTATATAATATTTTTGAATAGATTACCAAAATTCGGTAAAAATTCTGAGTGTCCTTTTATTTCACAAGATTTATATAGAATTTTATAAATGTATATTATGAGGAGTATAACTGTGGTAGATAATTCCGGGGACCAAACAATAGACCTCTATTTTATATTGGATTTGAAAAGGCTCAGTTTTTGTTTTCAAATGAGATCTCATCTCACAAGTTCACTGAACAAGGACACTTCTGGACATGTTTAAAGGAGAACTGACGTCTATCACTGAATCAACAAATTCCAAAATTATTCTACCGAGTTAACTACTTTTACCCTTAGGATATTTACAAATCGATTACTGAATCATGTAGTTTGAGCTCCATTATTGTTTTGAATTTCAAACCGGTTCTATTTTCTGAACATTTTTATAACGTGCTAGGGGTATCGCCACTGTAACGGCTAAAAAAAAAGGTTTTTCACGAATTTTTTTTCGCGAAATTAAAGGTGTTTGAAAAAAACCTTTTAGGGATATTATCGGGCATACATTGAACTTTATTGATAAATTTTTTGACAGCGAAAAAAAACAAAATGGCGGCTCCACAGCCATCTTCCCGGGCCATGTTTTGCTTGCAGGGCTCCGCGGCACGCAGCACCACTGGTGCACATTTGAATCTAGACCAAAAAAAAAAAAATCATTAATCTAGTGGCTTATAGTTAGAAAATGCCGTACGGATTTTTAAAAATATTAATTTTTGTAGATTTGGCGTGTGTTTGAAAAAAAAGTTTGATTGTTGACGAAAAAAACGGCAGGTTTTTTGTTAATAAAATATCAACAAATAAAGTTATTGAAAATCCCGGACGGCATTCTCTAGACTAGATAATGTTAATGTTCACATGAGGTCAAAATTTCAAGTCGAAAATATGAAAATTCTTCGAGTTATGCTGCGTGCCATTTTGAAAAACCGAGTTTCGAGAAAAACGCGGTTAAAGTTTTGAGAATAGTTTTTTATTGAAAAAATAAAAAAATGAAGGTAAAAAAATGTTTACCGTTAGTCTGCAATCCCAGTTGCAAATGTCAAAAAGGGCAGTTGTGTTCAATTCGTCTTTTTCAGTCAGTCTTAGAAGAAAGCTGGCGATAAAGCTGGCTGAAAAGCTCCAATTGTGTTTCAGGCTTCAGGTAGTCGTTTCGGAGCAAGTTTGACGCGCTTGGTGGCGACCTCCATTTTCAAAGGAAAATATTTTTTTTTTCTAACACGGGACTTTGTTTTTCTTATTCTAGAGCGTTTAAACTATTTTTTAAGCCAATAAAAACAAAATCGATTTTTCAAAAAATATACTTGCGTTTGTGCCGAATCGTACATTTTCGAACCTTTGACCAACCACTTCTTTGTAAACCTAGCAAAATTTATTTCGAATCTTGCGTCTAAAAACATTTTGCTAAACTTGGAAAAGGAGAGCTTTTCCTTTTGTAAAAATTTGAAAAATAAAAATTGTTAACAGTCTGAAGTCAACTCGTGATCCTTTAAAGTCAGAAACACATCCAGGCCACAAGGCTTCCTCGAGGCGTTGTCAAAATTTCCAACAAGGAGGAGGAAACACGAAGGCAAGCCTAACAGCTAGCCTCAAGGCGCGCTTTGTTTAATGTTGGAAATTTTTCTCTCTCAGCCTACTACTGTTAACAGATTTCTTGTGTGTTTTTTTTAATTTTTTAAATTTATGATCAAAATTTTTGAAAACCGATATTAAATTATTTCTGCCCAGAATGCAAAGGAATTTTCGCAAATACAATCAAAATTACAATGACAGCACCGAGCCCGGTGGTGTGATTTGATTTTCAATTCTCTGAGACAAGCTTTGAAGCGAGCTGCGAGGAAGTTTGAGAGGGCCATGTCTGAGGCTTACTTGGATGGGTTCTGCCTCAAGGGGTTGGGCCACTCTAGGATTTTCAAAAAATCTGTTTTTGTTTGTTTTTTGTGTTAAAAGGGTACCTACAGCATTATATTCCAAAAGATTATGTGCGTGAAAAATCCCGAAGTACTCGATTTTCGTATTCTAGCGCAACCCGTCTTGTTCCGCAGCGAGCTCCTTTTATGAGCGCTGTAGGCTGTAATTTGGGGGACTGGCGCAGATATATTCGGCAGATGATAATAAAGACATCTGATACCTGACTAGGCCAGGAGTTTATTAGATGGCGTTACGTCTGAACCGCATCCCATAAATGCCGGTGCACCTCAAGGCTCTGTTATCTCTCCAACTCTCTTTTTAATTTTCATTAATGATCTGCTTTCCCTTACTTTCAATCCCATCCATAGTTTCGCAGATGGCAGTACCCTTGATTTCGCTTACTCCTTTGACACTCTTGCGGAATCCAGGGGGAATGCTGCATGTGCTAAACGAGATTGCATGACTAGATCATTGAATAACGATCTTGCCAATATCCTCGCTTGGGGCAAAGCGAATCGCGTCGAATTCAATGCATCAAAGTCCCAAAGCTGTCTTATCTCATTAAAACAAGACCATCACTTAACCACACCCGTTTCTTTTGATGGAGCATTAATTTCTGATTCACCGTCACTAAGCATTCTTGGCATTAATATTTCTAGTAAGTTAAACTGGACAGATCACATCTTCTTTGTTGCCAAAGAAGCATCGAAATGTCTTGGATTTCTGAAAAGGTGTAAGAAATATTTCAGCCCGTCAAATCTAGCACTCCTCTACAAGTCCTACATTAGACCTAGAATGGAATACAACTCCCATATATGGGCCGGGGCTGGTCGCACAGCCTTAGCTTCATTGGATATTGTCCAAAAGAGAGCCTTCAAGCTCAGTGGCGATTTGGCAATAACTTGTCATATCGACTCACTCGAGCACCGCCGCAATGTTGTTTGCCTTTCGCTCCTTTATCGCTATATGCATGGTCAATGTTCTGATGAAATATCTAGTCTAATCCCTTGTAGAATGATTCCTGCACGCAATACTCGCGCTGCAAACCGCGCACATCCTTTAACCCTTCAAATTACTTTCGGCCGTACAGTAATATTCCGAGATGCTTTTTTATCCCGAACAGTGCGAATGTGGAACAGCTTACCATCTTCTGTTTTTCCTCCGGCATACAATCTGCGGAAGTTTAAGGGCGACATACATCGGAACCTCCGCCACATCCCCTAATCCTTTCCCTATATCCTTCCTGCCATGCTGTGCTTTGCATCATAGGGTATCCCCTGAGGTTGGCTTAATAATATATATAAAAAAAAAAAAATCGACTGTATATGTCATTTTCGACTCAAAAGCATTCGAGAAGCGTTTGTTTCCGATTAAAGAAATTGTCCTGACTTTCTACAAACTTTAAACGCGTTTATCTTAAAACTACATTTTTCAAGTCGGCCGAACTCATAGCTCAAACAAATATCAACCGATTCATTTGAAATTTTTAAAGTACATTTAGAATTACATTTTCTAAGGCAATATGTAGGATTTTTTCATTACATTTCATAGTTCCTTTTTTATAAACAATTTCCTGACAATTTCCTCATAGAATTTTCGACTTTTTGATTTAGAAATACGCCATTTTTACAAGAACAACGTATCAAAAAATCCTACGTACTTCTATAAATATTCTTACATATAATCGAAAAAACCTTGGTGTTTCATCATAAATCAAAAATCATAGAAGCTGTTGGTTCGGCCGGTGACCTACCAGAAACAAAGTCGTCATCGGAAAAATGCTGTACAGTCGCCATTTTGACGTATATCGCCGTGAAAAAATAATTTTATATTGCCACGTATGCATGGATAATAAAACACTTTTTTGTATCTCCAATTTATTTTATGGTTTCGCTGAAAAAAATTACGAAATATGTCCTTTTTTTGCCGGTAGAGTGGCCTATCCCCTTAAGTTATCAATAAATAAATTTACTTTTCAAGACAACTGGAGCGAGCAATTCGTCAAAGGACTTAGGGGATGAAGTATTATATTGCATTCCTTTTCAGAAGCCCATCCCTATATCAACCATTTTCAGCAGTACCGATCGACAAGATTGTTGGACGTTAACGTGGCCCATATACGGTGCCGTTTCAAAATTCGACGCGGCCATTGCATTTGTAACATTGGGGAATATCAGCCATTCCTCAATTTTGCTGATACTATGGCCATCCAGTCGGGCTACCGTTGGGACAGCCGAAATTACTTCAAGGTTAAACTCGTATATTGCTTTGAAGATATTGGGGAATAGCAGCCTTTCCTCAATGCAGCTTATACTAGCCATTCAGTTAGGACAGCCTAAATCTAAACTTATTTTCAGAGCCTAAGCATGTTTTAGTCGCGACATAAATGAACTGGTAATATGGTGTTGCAGAAGCGGATCCCGAAGACAGTATCGGTGTAGTAGCTAGTCTTCTTACGGCGATCAAGGCGACATAGGGTTGACTTGATACGGGACTCGGGTCCCCTTCGAAAATACAACTCGTTCAGGCTGTCATAGGGAGAGAAGTACACTCGTCTACAGATCGACTTTTCGACAGCATCAAGTCGTTGTTAAGGAGGCTGGGGGCCATTCAATTCTTTCCAGATTCGGAAGTTTGCCAAACCTCTCTTGGCCGCTTATGAAACGATTGGTCGAGTAGTAGCCAGGTATTCAAGCTGTCAGTTTTCTGCGTCAAATAATATTCAAGACACAGCATCACAGTTTCTGCTCCAAGAAAACAATTGCAATTGCGGATACATCTCCTCAACATGATTTGATATACCCCCAAAGAGCACATTAATTTATTGCAAGTAGTTTTCCAATTGATACAGGAAATAGATACATTATACCGGTTTTTTAGGTCAAGAAAATCATTTGAGACTGTCGATCGGTACAATCTATTTAATTAAATTGGCAAAGTATGAAATTCGTCGAAAAAACTGTGAATAGTGAAATGGGAAAAAAAGCAGACTATCAAAATAATAATTTGTAATGAAATGGAAGTATCGGTACACATTCCGCAGGGATAAGTATTTGATACTATCTTGTTTATTATACATATGTAAATGATAGTAAGACTAGTGTTGAAATTCTTTAAAATGATATTCCTTGCTGATGATTCATTGCTGTATGTATTAGGGAAAGATAACGAAGAATAAAATATTAAAATAGAATGAGCATCCGAGGACAGAGAGGCTATAAGCAAATAGATACGTGATCGTTATGCCTTAAATTATAGATGAATCGTACGCATCCCGCGGCAAGTTGTATGGATATATTGTTTTGCAGTAAGTAAAATGACGTATCAGCAAAGATTTGACAAGTTTTAGTCTTAAATTAACAGATAATAAGTTACCCGATAGCCGCTACTGTCCTCCGTAAATCGTTTACAGAGAATAGTTCACTTGGTTACAACATTCCAGTTTGCCATAAATATTACTCATAGATTCCTCACTCTGCTTGTGTAGAACAACACTACGCTGTTTAAATACGTATATGATTAGAGAACAAGCAAGATAATTTAGCAGGATTTAACAGGAGTTGGCTATTAGCTGCCCACGGGGAAATATTTTTATAACTCTATCAACACAGTCCTCTATCAAGCCAATTGGTCTGGATAAATATAATTCCACATCGTGTGCATATAAATAAATATTCACATCTTCTATAATATATTTATAAAAAGCGAAAAAAGAAGTGTACCACGATTGGAGCCTTGCGGCACTCCGCTGCCGATCCTTTTACAATTCCTATCTTTACTTACTGGAAACGGCCAGATGGAAACGCACTAATAATTTTTATGGTAGACTTAGAAAAATTATTTATTTTACTTTGCGTAACTTAAGGAGAAGTAGGCAATGTTTAACTGAATCAAATGTTTTAGTAAAGTCTATAGTAATACTAAATATTAAGAGAGAAGCTAATATCAGTGAACACTTTGAACAGTGCTGTTTCGCAGCGGTGGCCTGTACGAAATCTAAACTGCATTTTCGATAAGAAGTTATTGTCTGATATACTTTCTAAGAGTTTGAGCATATTATATCTTTGCAAGAGCTTTGGTAAGGAGGGAAAGTAGACTTATTGGCCGGTAGCCACAATTCGCAAATGGATACAGGGGCGGAGCAGCGGAAACTGAAGTCATTATGGCCAAGATCATAAAAGGGTTGTGATAGAATGGAATGGGATAAAGCAAAATATAAATTGAATTCGTCGTTATTAAAGTTACCAAGAGGTATATCATTACAGTACACACCGCTTTGTTTTAAAATCGACCGTAGCTTCTTTGAGGAAAGAGAAGGGTTTAGTAATATGTTCGGCGTACAAACACAGAAACATGGGGTGTAACCCTGTGTGACCTTAGGTTTTTCAAAAAACAAAATAGTTAGCCCTAGGTTTACCTGGTGTTTTAATCGTACAGACCAATACTGATGTTTGTGTGTATCGAAATGAACTGGACTTACGGTCTTTTAATTTCTAATGGAAGTTGTGTTTGAAAATCAGACAAAACTTAAAGAAACTAAATGTTCTAAATTCTTGAAAATTTTATGGATTAAAAATAAAAATTTGTTTTCTTCTAAAAAGTGAAACTATTGCCTCAGTAAAAAATTATTTCATCCTGAACATCGTAAGAAATTTCTAGAGTGTATGTGACACAAAATATTTTCATGAAATGGGCACATGACTGATAATTTTCCTTATATTGTTGGGACTCGGCACCCAATCCCCCGAATCAAAATCATAACATCAACATATTATCATATACAAAATAGATATGTACCACAATTTGATAGTGAAAGCAAAAATAATTTAAATTATTCCAACTTAAATTTCATTCAAATACAAATACGAACTTACCTACATAATATGGTGTTGTCTTCCTCTTCGCATGTACACAGTACATAAATACATTTCTTTAATTTTTCCAATCTAAATATCAAATACATACATACAATTATTCTTGTCGTCTTAAAATTAATATTTTACAACGGCAACAACAGGCATCTCAGATTTAATTTTCCTCATGCATATTGCACTGCATAAAAACTTTTTTCGCATTTTGTCACATTTTTAAACGTAATCGTGAGAAAATGATAAGAAAAAATTAAAAGCTTTTTGTAAACTATCAGGGGTAACTAGCCCAATTCTCTGGGAGTGTCTTTCAAAAAACCAGTCGAGAGGATTGGTGCAAAAAAAAAAACCGCGTGTGGAGTTACATTTTGGTACAGCGGACCCAGTAAAAAAAAAGACTACTTTGATGATAAAGAATTCTGAGTGATATAGTGCTCCAACGAACCTTGAAAGACTTTATCCCTGTCTCAAGAAACAACACGGTTCAGCGATCCAAGAAAGGAAGACTACGAGAAGACCTTGGTCAGGATTCTGGACGGAAATCATCATCAAATCATTTTTTATATATACATTTATTTAAATTTAATCTTTTTTTTGTGCGCTTATGTATGTGTATTTGTGAGTTACTCTACTCCACGTAGCGCCCTCTGCGACAAAGATTCATGAACTTTCTAACTTCTATGAATAAATAATAAATCCCCTGCAATAGAGCTTCATTAACAAATTTTGGAGCAATTCATTTTTTTGTATTGCTACGTGCGTGGCCTTAGTTTGTTATTTAAAACACAAAATTTCAGATATCATTAACAAGCTTTTCTTTTATTTAACTTCACTGTTTACTTTTATAACATTTACAAACAATTATCAAATCAACTATTTACAGTTATCGTAGTTCTGTGCGTCTAATTATCGCAATCCAAATAGTTTACTTCGTTCACTTTACTGTCTGAAATTAGACTTCGCCTCCTGGATGTGAGAATCGCCGTATTTACACTCTACAAATTATACTATAACCTTCCTGAATATTCTATTCTCCGAACCCAAAGTTCACTTAGATGTCACTAACCTAAAGTTGTTTCTATTTCCAACAGATGTCGCTTGTGTCACTTTGTTGCGCGTAACAATATTTTAGTATAAAAAATTTAAATTTCTTCTATTCACCAATTCCACAAGTAGTTCACCTTCCAATCGCTGTTTTGTCCTACTTTTTATAAAATGTAATTTCCAAATTTTACTTAAACATAATTATTTACATACAAACACCTTACTTACTCCTAGTTCTTGTTGTTAGTCAATTTTTGAATGAACTAACTCCTCCTCTCTATGTTCCTTAAAATTTTATGACGTCTTCTAAATTTTTTACAAAATTGAAACAAATTTAATCCCAAATTTGCTGCTTTGAAGTTGCCATATTTATACAAAACCACAATTATATTTAACTTATATATACAGGGTGTTCCGGAAATTGACGTCAAGCCGGAATTGGGTGATAGGCCAAATCATAACAGTTACCAAAAGAATATATAAGAAAATCTAAGTCACGCATTTTTAAAATTATAGGCATTTCTTTTTTTTCGAGAAAATGTACACCTGTGATAGTTTTTTAGTTCCTGTTGTTACAAATCTTTACTTTTTTACAATTTTATTTTTCTTAAATAATCCCGAATAGTGCTTATGTAACCTGTTGCGCTTTAAATTCTAAGCCAACTGCTAAAGCTTGGAAGACAATGTCACATTTTGCCGAACCAAGAAAAGAAAATTAATACTTCACCCAACTTGAACTGACTATTTGTCTCACTTACACTTCATGGAATGACTAACCATCTCACTCAAACTAGAATCTTAAAGTTACGGTCTTAAGGCAAGCTTTGGGTACACTAGAATCATTTATAGTAGGTAAAAAGAAATTTTTCGAAACTGGGTTTCTTGAAGAAATTTTTTTTCCCCGTAATCTACGAAATAATGTAGCAAGTCTTATACCATTTTAGAATCCTTATTAAATGCGTCAACTTTTAAAGTTACTAGCCAAACTGGCATAGTACATTTTTTTTTCCGTACAGTTAGTTAAAGTTAGGTGAATAAACCATCACAGGGTGTACATTTTCTCGAGAAAAAAAGAAATGCCTATAATTTTAAAAATGCATGACTTAGATTTTCTTATATATTTTTTTGGTAACTGTTATGATTTGGCCTATCACCCGATTCCGGCCTGACTTCGACTTCCGGGACACCCTGTACATTAAGTTCGAAAATGGAACAAATCGGGTAACTCCTTCGTAGGGTTGCCATACATAAACTTCATTTTTCACTACATATTTGGACACTGCCTGAGAGCCCATCACCGTAGAGCATTGAAATTTTGTACATAGTGTTTTCATAAAAATAGTAAATATAATTTCAAAAATGGACTAAACCGGGCAATACCTTCTTGGTGTTGCTATAAAACAATTTTGGGATTCTTACGTATACTGTGAAAACGAACATTACTATACGGTTTTTATGTACTGAAAAGTTCTTCAGAATATGAAATCATATAAAATTGGTTATAATCATTTTTGCTGTTCGACGAACCGCTCTAGAGATATGTATATTCAAAAACCACTACAAAATCAAACTTGCGCAGATGGGTGACCATACGAAATTACAAACGAGCATTCATCTAGAGTATCATAAGAATTGGTATTAGACCAATTCTAGTTTTTTTTTCGCCTGATATTGTCTCGTGCCTGGGCCTGTGTTAGTACATACGCTTTTATTACAACAACATATAATGAGATAAAATAATAAAAATAAATAAATAAATAAATTTTAATTTTATTGAAATCCCAAAGAAACAATCGCTTCCAAGAACCTATCACTTATCTCTAAATTGAATTTCGTTTTCCATCCCTGCCTAGAGCCAGTTTTTTAAACATTTCTTGTTACAAGGGCGCTAGCCAATGGACTGATGCCTCCTTTTAACATGGCACTTGAATTTAGATTTTACATTTTTCTTAGTAATTCAACAAAACTAGCTGTATTATAGAATATTAAACAAAACAGCATCAATAACTCAATTTCGAGAAAAATCGTGACATTCACCCTTTTTACATCAAAATCAATTCATCATCCCTTAAACGCATTTAAAAAAAAAAAAGACATCCCACCATTTAGACTAATTTTCACTCATTTCATTCCAAGCGTTACATAATATTTAAGAGAACAACAAATAACAAGTAATACAACTGTGGTCCGTATTTAAAACTATTAAATTTATGTCAACAGGCATACATACAACAACGAAACTGTGTTACATCTACCGAAACCAACCGAACCAACCATTGAAGTCAATTTACCAGAAATATATTTCGGTAATCCCTTTTCTTTTCGAACAAGGCAATGTCTAACGACCTTTTAATTAAACAGAAAAGCGTTTTGGGTACCCGGGAGAATTCAGTCCCTGCTATTAAGCCATAAATACGGGCAGCGTCGGTTCAGCAGTTGGAGGAACTCTGTGTACCCTAATGGCATGCTTTATTCTACAATATATATTTACCCTAGTTAAAAGTAATAACTTGCTTGCATAACGCCATATGCAGCAGGAACACAGATTAAGTCCTTGGACAACACAAAAATAGGGACACAAACGAATTTGTTTCTTGTCATTCGACGAGGCCGACCGACCGATGACGGTGTGTTGACTGGATCCTTTTTTTTGCAAACGAGCAACGTATATTTCCTGCCATATAGATTTTATTTAACCCCTTTTTGGCCTTTGTTGTTGCCACTGATACAGGATTTCTATGAGAATAATTTACGCATGGTGAAATTTCATGCCTTAATGCATCCCTTAAATTTTCTTCTATGCTCACATACACACACACATAAAGTGTTTGGTGTCCTGAATCAGGGATGCTGGAAAATTTATTCTTATATATATATATGTGCGAGCCTGATTATATATATACGTTCTACATATATGCATGACTATATTCTGAATTGAGAAACGCTTCGTCAGGACACCTTGTTAGAGCTGACATATTTGGTTTAAGCAACCAACTGTAAAGACTACAAAGGTGTATCCTCTGAACTGTGCTTTAATTTGTTATTTTTTTTTTACCCACTATCATTTATGTATAAACTCTCTTCAAATATATCTCAAAGGACTAACGTCTTTATGGTCTTAATTTATTGGAAACAGATGCATATTATATGTAGATGTATAGCTACATTGAGAATTTGAAATATTTTCATCCTATTTAACCAACAGGGTGACGGTTAAAAAAAATATAATTCTTGTTCTGTTTTTTTTTATAGTAGGTATAACTATGTCTATTAGATTTAAATTCAAAGAATTACAAGAGTTCTTAGTCCTCTCAAGGAAACACAATCCAAACTCAAAATGTCCATCTGAAGTAATAAACGAAGTATATCTTTGACTTTTTTAACTATATCCACGCGGAAAAAACCATTTCGTAGGTCCAATGTACTGAATACCTTAGCCTTAAATAAGTTTTGAATGACATCCTCAATATTAGGTGGCGGATATCTGTCTTTAAACATTTTTATATTTATTTTACGATAGTCAACGCAGAGTCTGTAAGATCTGTAACCTCCGTGGCTTTTGATACACTGGGACTTCATCAGCCATACATATCTTCATTTGTACATACGACTTTTTCAGCCTAACAGGAGCGTATCGCTCGATTAGAGAAAATTCCCTATCCGCAATTTCCCGAATGTAAATCTTCTCATACTCTTCGATCAGCTGTACGACATCAATATCTGCTAGATGGTTGGCCTCCAACTTTTTCGTCTTTATTAAGTGAGTCTTACCGTCTTCTATAATAAGCATCGATTGCCTTGACAGGTCTTTACCGGAAATTATGTCGTATACTGATTGTCGCAAATATTAAGAGTTGTGGCGAATGATCCTAAAGCTCTGCTTAATTTAGCTCCGAAGCCTGCCAAAAGAATACTAGGTCCTTTACTGGCTATTGTCTCGTCCTGTTTCATATACAGACTTCCGGATTAAGGTGACATCACCACCTGTATCTATTAGGGCTAAGCCATATATTTCTCCAACCTTTCTGTTTAAGCTCATATCAGGCGTCGAAACTAAGTTAACAGAAGGATGACCTGAAGTACTTGGATTTCCTTTTGATTTGGAGCAGTTTAAGGCCATATGGCCAAATTCACAGTGATGGTTACCTGGTTACTATCATTTCCTTGCTTTCACCATACGTTGATGGCCATTAGGCGTCTGTCTCGTATTAAATACAATATACTCTGGTTTCCGTTTGATGCGTCTTGATTTGTGCAAATTTTCCGGCTGAGATTTTTACTATATTATTTTATCTTGCTGCTAATACTTTATAGCTGGGATGGCAAGTACAGTGCAGGTACTTCCTTTTCGCTGCGAATTTCTCCGAATGTACTCCTGATTAGGTACTAGATATTTTTTCGATTCTCAAAAAAACAAAACCAAACTTCTATACCAGTCGTCTCAAATTAAAACCAAAAAGAAATGGCTTCTTCTTCTTTCTTGTCAAGCTTTTTTCGAATCCTCGCCGTCAGCTGTCAATCGCACAGCAGATGCGAAAAGTGGCAGCACATTCTCCGTGTGGGCTAGACATAGATTGTCTGTAGATGACAGTGCCACACACGATGTAGCATGCTGCATCGTGAGGGCTTGCGACCATAACAAATGACAGTATTCTTTGCCTTTGTCTAGAATCGGAATAGACGAATAAAAGTAAAATCAAACGAAAATTACTAATTAACAAAATAAATGAAATTTAAACTTTAATTCAGTTAAAATTATCAAAAATAAAGTAACAAACTGTTTGAATTTTTATGGAAAAATTAATTTTTGTTTTAGTGGGCAGCCATTTTGTTAAAAAATAAATAAAACGGATACGCTTAACCATCACGGAAGAACCGTTTGCACCAATATATTAAAATTTGTATTTAAAAAACAGATATATATATTTTAAATAGTTTAATGTATGTATCTTAGTAAGCAAAATAAAAAATAATAATAATATGTAGAAATATGTTCGCTTGAAAAAATCTCAACAATTCCGATTTTTTAAGCTCTCAGCCTGTTGGTATTTTTAGATATTTTATAAAAAAAAAAGAAAATTATTTTAGACGGGCGCTGTTTTGATTTTTAGAAGTTCAATTTAAAGAGCATTAATCTGGGAAAAAAATTGATATAAGTTTATTATGAATTTAATTTACAGGATGTGACAAAATTTGCAGATATACAGGCTCCTACTACGACTAAAAATATGCTAAAATAAGTAAAAAAGCTAGAATTGGTGTAAGACCCATTCAAGGGTTGTAAGTCTAAAGGGTCTAAGTGCCAATTTTATTATTCAGAGATATAACAAGAAAACGTAATAAAATAAACAATCCAATGACGTAATTATTTATTTTTACATAAATCAAATAAATTGATATCTTATAAATACAAGAATTCGTAAAAAATCTAATAGAATGGAATCCAAGGAAATAATACAAAATAAACATTCATTACTTAAGAATGTCTTAAGTGTCTTATGAATTAATATTGAAAATGGGCTAAGTAGCTTTATAAAAGGTATTAAAAAAGTTCTGGGGTTTCGATTTGATTAATCAAATGTTCGTAGAATTCTTTATTTTCGGTGGGTATGTATGGTAGCATGTTCTTGAAATCTTTCAATTTTTCTTTGAAAATATTATTTCGAGCTTCTATCTAATGCTGGTAAAATGTAGTTTTTTAATTGTTTTGGAGACTTGGGTTTTTTGAAAATTTTGACATTGTCCCACGGTATTTAGTCATTGTTCGATTACATTAAATCAAAACGAGATTACTTATCTTTGTCGAAGCGGATCCAAGAAATAGTTGATATTCTTAACTTTGTATTACTTAAGAGGTCAGTGGAAGCCTTGTTCCGGGGCGCACCGAGAGGGGGACGAACGGGACCGGTCCCCCTCCAGAATGTCAGTTTTCTGAACATAATTTACAAATTACGTATAAAATTTGGTCTGTATATTATTACAAAGTCCGATAAAATAAAACAAAACCTTTTAATCTACAATAGCAGTCCTTAAGTGCTCAGATGGGTATAGAACGCGACTTTGGAGCCCTACTTTGCCGACTCGTTAGGACTTGGGACACCTATGGTCCCCCCAAAGCCAAAATTAACCACTTCAAACGGATTTTTGTGACAAGATTCTGGTATCATTTCCTTTGGTTCAATACATTTAATTACTTTCTTTCTTTTTTTCAATTTGAGCGAAACCTCGGTCGTACGGCATTAAAAGGTGCCAACTGAGCAAGTGTTTATGATCAATAGTATTGCTATGAGCGTGGCCTTAGTTTGTTATTTAAAACACAATATTTCAGATATAATTCAAAAGTTCTTTCTTTATTTAACTTTACTGTTTACTCTCACAAATTCACAAATAATTATCAAATCAACTCTTTATTTATCGCTAGTACTGTACTTCTAATTATCGCAATCCAAATAGTTTACTTCGTTCACTTCTCACTTCGCTGTCTGAAATAATACTCGCCTCCTGGATGTGAGCAGCGCCGTATTTATACTCTACGAATTATCCTAGAACCTTCCTGAATATTCCATTCTCCAAACCCAGTTTACTAGGATGTCACTAACCTAAGGTTGTTTCCATTTCCAACAGATGTCGCTTGTGTCACTTTGTGGCACGTAACAGTATCATAAATGCCATTAGCTACTAAATAAATCAAGGAAAAAAGAACCATTCTGTTTTATTTAGTTTCGTGCTAGGCTGGTAACTGCTACTTATAGTCTAGGTACATAAGAAATTGTTCTAAGGCTTAGCGATGCAATTAGAAAAGTGCTTCTATGGGATATTCAAACTCTGCCATACCGGTAGCATGTATTAGGTCGATTTTATTCATATGAAAAATATTTGTCTTATGATAGACCAACACTACAAATAACTGTATGCTTTTTTTAAAGTTTTAGATGACATAATGCTTACTATCTCGAATATGGAAGAGCCGACCTTGTTACCACCTCTTCCCTGGACAAGTATCGGTTTTAGGACGTCCAAACTTCAAATTAGGAAACTTATCTTTGAAGGTTAAATAGTATTTAATATCTGGAGTTAACGGTTAATATTCAAGTCAGAGCTTAGATATAACTTTTTGGTATCATGTCGATTATAATGAGTTTCCTGATATGGGAATGATTTTTCTGTTACAAGATTTTCCTGATCGACGGTTGTATTTATAAATAGTTTCTTCATTCTTCTATTTTTCTAACAAAGTCTGTACTTTTTTATGGGTTATTGCAAATACTGCTTCAAACATTTTTCTGCATACATAATCCTTTCCCTATTTCCTTCCTGCCATGCTGTGCTTTACGTCATAGGGTATCCTCTGAGCTTGGCTTAATAATATAAAAAAAAAATACATGAACGTTATTAGCGGTATACCATCATCAGGAAACGCATACGCTACAGTTGTTTGTATGCGACTTTCCGATGGATATTATTTGAATGATGCCGAGTAATTAAGTACCTGAAATAAAATATTGGTATCAAAGTTATATGTTCATTTTTAAGTATTTTCCTGTGAAATTAGTAACAAAATATTATTTTAATTTTATCTACCTTGCTTAGTAGAGTCTCTTATACTGTTATATTCCTTAAAAATCCAGATTATTTCTGCCATGGGAGAAGAACTTACATTGAAATTTGCAGTTGCAATTCAGCTGAAATAAAACAGTTTTTTGTTAGGAAAAACATCTAAAATATTCGCACTAATGAATATTATTATTATAATAAAATTACACACACCGAACCTCAAACGAAATCGAAACCGACAGATCTACTGATCGTTACCGTTGTGGCAATTTGAATTTTTTGGCATTAAAACGACTCCGAGCAAACACTGCCCAGAGTACATTACAACAAGAAAATCAAAATATTAGTAACAAACTTACCTCTATTAAAGCTTTGTTTTTTTGCGACTGTAATCTTTTTGGATGTTTTGTACTTATCTCCAGGTAAACTACGTTTCTTTTGTTCGACCTTATAATTCTGTTTATTACATTTGAAATTTTAGTTTTTCCTCCATGACGAGTATACAAAAAGCAGTGAGAGTGAGCTATTACTGTATGCTGTACCCAGCACATTAAGGGGGAATACCAGTGAACAGAAAAATCACATTTTTATCCTATCCACGGCAATAATGGTTTGAGCATGAGAAAAAAAAATTATTTATGCTATATGCCTTTAAGCTCTATATAAATACTATGGTATAGTAAAAGGTTCTATGAGATCATCGTAATTTTAAGTAAGTAAAAAAGAAACTCTAAGACAAATTCTTGTATTACCCTGGATGAATGCCTCCATTTCGTTCCTTTTCTCTGTAAAATTAAATTGAAACAAGTAAAAAAAATTAGACTTGGTCTAAGACGAATTCTTATGATACCTTACATGAATGCCCGTAAGTAATTTCAAATGGTAACTAATCTGTACAAGTATAGGGTATAAAAAAAAAAAATTCTGAAAAGATAAATCAATTTCAAAACTTGATATATTTTCAATATTTCAATAAATATTCAATTATACTGAAGTTGTGATAACGTCTGCAATTTTACCATGTGTCTATTTATATATATTTAGGTATACATTTCGTCATCATCATCACAATCAGGCTAATTTTCCTGTTCACACTACCTGAAAATTATCTTATAGTTAGTTATACTGGTTATTTACAATTTCATAAGATAATCTGCAATCGTCCTAACATCAGTAAATTTTTTACGCTGATGTTTGTACTTTGGGTATTGCTCACAAGGTACACGTCCGCACGCCATAATTTTCTTCCAATGTATCAGTCACAACTCATGTACATTATATAAGCTTTCTGCGCAACGCGCCACCTAGTAAAACTTTTGCATACAAAAAAACAAGTGTGTCTGTGATAATACCACACAAAACAGCAAGTGTGTCCATGATAATATCATTTATTGACAATTGTATTATTTTATTATTACGTTGTAAGCATAAGTTTTCTTGCAATTATTATGCAAAATCGAGTAAATAACATTACAATGTTTAATTTTAGATACTTTGTAAAATTTAGTTACATTGGACCGCTGTTAAAACTTTGATCGAAAAGTGTTCATTTTGTGATATTTTGTTTAGCTAAAATATAAAATATAAAAAACTTTTCTCATCCTTTTATGGCATATCTTTCGATTTATATCAAAATCGGGTCATAAATGACTTTCACTTAGCTGGAAAGTGGTGCAAGAGATGACAGCTTTTAACAATTTTACAAATTTCAGATAATTATATAATAATTTCTGGATTCTGCTGTAACTTATCTCACGGATTGGACCTTTATCTAAACATTAAAATTTATTTGGAATAATAAAACACACCTGTTCTCGAGATATCGGGTGCAAGCCGAAGGTCAATTTTCAATTTTCACTGGTATTCCCTCTTAAGGCCTTTTAATGTGTCGGTGCATTCGGGCACTTCATGGCTTGTATTACATTCCAGGGGTTACGCTTGTGAAGTATTCTCGAGGGTTTTGCTTAGACTAAATGGACTGCTAGTTGAACCAAAAATGCATGAAAGCAAATGCCACCACTTTCATATTCCTGTCTCTTTCCGTGAGAGCATACTTTCCCACTGAAGTGTAACGATTAGGAACGAGAAATTGCTTGTAAAAATCCTTGTAAAAAAAACTTTCTTCGACTCATAATTAAAATTTAACGAAACAAATAGTCCCAAATACTTTCGTGGTAAATTCGGTAAATCCCACGGACATGCATATAAGTAAATTCGCAAATAATTTAAATATGGCGCCAATTTACGACAGTTGGTAGCATTGACAGTGAGTGCATACTTTCTGAAATCAAAATTGGTGCCACATGAAATAGGAGATCAAGCAGTTCATTTATGTCAGTGGGCCTGGCACTTGAATCGTAGTTTTGAAAAAATCTTAACTTTTGATTTTTTGGCACTTAAGCCTTTTAGTCTTACAACCCTTCAATTCTTATGATGTCCTAGATGAATACTCGCATGTCATTTCGAATGGTCACCCATCTGTACAAGTTTGATTTTTGAAGTGGTTTTTCGCATATATTTCTATAACGGTTCATCGGATAAAAAAATTATTATAGCCAATTTCATAAGATTTTATATTATGAAGAACTTTTTAGTACATTAAAACTGTTTAAGAATAATCGTTTTCACAGTATACGTAAAAATCATAAATTTTTATATGGCAACAACGAGAAGTGGTTGCCCGATTTAGTCCATTTTTGAAATTTTATTTGCTTTTAATATGAAAACACTATGTACAAAGTTTCAGCTATGTCGACGCGTTCTCAAGCAAAATATATAGTGAAAAACGAAATTTTTTACATGGAAACTCTAAAGCCCATGTTGAAAAATTCAGCTCTCTACGTACACGCGTTCTCGAGTTATCGTGAGGATGGATGGACGACAGACGGATATGTAAAAATCAAAATAACTTTTAATTTAAAGGTCGCTGCACACTTACCGGCACAGCACGAACCGGTACAGACAGGCAAAATATTTTTATATGAAACCAAGATAGCTAATTCACATCAACCGGCACGGACAGATACCGGCAAGTAATGGAAACTTCATTGCCGGTCGCTATCGGTGGCTAGAAATCAGACCGGCATTTGTCGGTTGCTGGTCTAGTTTCGAAGCTAACATGGAATCACTTTTCTATAATTAATTGAAAGTTTCGTTTCAGTTTTATGTCGTTATATATGCACAACACAAGAAATGCCGGTTCCGGTCAATGCATGTCTGTGCCGGTTTGTGCTGTACCGGTACGTGTGCATCGACCTTTATGCATGTGTGTCCCATTTTGCTCTACCATCTATTTCTAGGTGTTACAAACGGAATGACAAACTTAGTATACCCTTTAGATTTCATCTAGGGTATAAAAATGAACTGCCTTCAGAATTTAAAAATGTTTGGTTTGTCTCTGAATTCGCTAGTATCCATCTATTACCATCTATCGAAGATATATCATGAACTGGAGTAGCACAACACACCATATATTTTAGATGTCTGCCTTCACACAGATAGAAATTGAGAGGATGTAGATCATGAGACCATGAAGTCCACTTAAAAGTCTTGCATGGTCACAAATTTTCAGAAACTTGAGGAAGGCAAACGAATTTGTATCAAAATGAGATTTAAAAGTCTTTAAAAAATTTCTTTTAGTGTTTTGACTTCACGTGACTTTTTCTGCATCTAGCTAATCTGACTTGTTCTTTCCATCTGTGATTCTATTTTGTACAAGTTCTTTTTCATTTTTGTGATAAAAAAAAAGTCATCTCTACCATTGATTATTGTGCGCAGACTCATTGACGTCTTAGAAAGGAGATCTCGACACTTGCAAAAATGTGTTTTCTTAAATGGTTAAAAACGAAATAAGTAATTATATCCAGCAATTGAAAATTTTGTTATTAAAAGTTTTAAAGCTGGAAGTAACAAGTGCAAGGCAGCTAGCGATATCAATGATTCTGGGCACATCTATATATAAATAATCCATCATCTTTCCTTAAGTTTTTTTTGTGCGATACTGCGAAAATCTTTTAAATAAGTAACTAACCGAGCTTTTGTTAATTCTTGATTCTTTAATGAAAAATCTATAAAAAATTGCCCCACCCTCCAATTTTCCTCCGCAAAACCATAATCACATGTTGAATTTTTTATTTAGTCAAGTTATTGTGAACTTTATAGTCTTCCATATGTATATACCATTAAAATAGTGGTTTCTCCTTCCACATCCTGAATGGAAGTATTTCCAACGTCCTCCCTTTTACAACATTCATCTTTTTTCCGTAGTAGGTACTTATGAAATCTTTTAACTCATAGTCCCACAGAATAAATAACAAACTTTTGCCAGTCGATCTAAATAATAACTCCTAAAATGCATGGCATTCATTTCCTGAATAGACATCATTCCGGAAATTTAAGTAAAAAGATCCTGGCTATGTCTAATAAAATATGTCACACTCCCTTAATAAGTTCCATGATATTACGAAATCCCTTCGGTGTGTTGAACATTTGCGTTTCCTCCAGTGCATTACGCCAACAGTTTCAAGTTGCAAACGTGTCCACTACTCTTTTGGCATAGGGAACAATTGAACAGAAACAAGGGTGGTCAGGGTGAAAAAAAAACAATCCAAAATCTAAAAAGGGGAGATTTAATCTCATTCAATGCCTGTAATTGACTTTTACGCTTCTCTGATTGAACGAATCGAATGGGACCAGGGATTCATGCATTATGCACGAGCTTTTCACTCTTCTATACTTAAGGGTGAGAAAAGATAGTGGTGTTGTCGTCCTGCACAGCAGTAACTGTCCATTTTTTTTTCTTCAGGCATTTTCCAAATTGTTCTAAGTTAGTGTGCGGTCTTTGAAAAGAATACGTAAGACCAAGCAAATCCTTGAACTCGAAACTCATCATGCTATACGTCAGCGGCGGGCGGCGGGTGGCAATATGGGCAGAAACACTTATTGTTAACACAAAGGACTTTCAGTTCTATCCTCATTTCGGTTATTACGTATAAATGAGTAACAATACTAATTTCGGGTATTTTACTTGAAAACTCATGAAAAATAAACACGGATAATTCTAACCACTTTGTCGGCCTAAAATATTGAGGATACCTGAGTATTTCTGGCACCTAAATTAGTGTATTGCGTGACTTCAAGGTAAAAAGCTCTCCATTACGTCCTTCTTCCTACCAAAACCCTGTCTCCACTCTATATAGATAATAGGATCAATTTCTACCTGAACCACAAAGTACGTTATTACATGGAAGAGTTATTTCTTTCGTTAAGGTTTACAACGAGCGGTTTTATCAGCAATTTTCTCGCACAGCTTGATTTTCCAAATTTATGGAGATGAAGGGATTAGTCTTGAAGGATATCCTTTTTAGGAGGATTTTTCTTCGTTTTTTTTTTTTTTTTTTTTTTCGCCGAACTCTGTAAAATGATGAGTAGGATTATTTCGGCACGAAATCTACCGAAATTCTTGGCTTTATTTTCTAACTTTTTTAATTTACTTAAAATTAATTAATTTACTTTGAAGTGTTAAATATGCCAGATTATTTTATAAATACGAATTCATTGCTCAATTATTGAGTTTAATTCGAGTTTTGATTAAATGGGTTTTCTTTGAGTTAGAAATGACAAAATTGCGGTTAAACGTATATTGTGGAGTAATGTATGTACATAATATCAGAGTCTACTATAGCCAGATTTTGCGGGTTACGAAAAAATCGTTGACTGTATTGATTGGATATAAAACGTACTACATATGTCGCCACGGTATCCCGTAAAACTTAATTGAATTGATAAACGTGCTTTACAGCATTCTACTACGTATACACAAATTATGGAAGTCGACTTAGATGTATATTTTCGCCGCTAATATGCTTCATTACTGTAATTATAACGTTATATATTTATAACGGCGGTGCCTAAGTATGTAATCGAGTCTACAAGGTTTTAGCCCATAGGGCAGTAAAGATGATGAAGGTTACCCAACGAATGAAAAATAGTTTTGTTTTAGTATTTTTGATTTTTTACTTGTACTCTTTCATTTCCTTTATTGTCTGCACTTATTTTTGGGAGCACCGTATATATGTATAACTAGAATATTTTCTCGAAACTGTGAAGGAAATTTAAGATTTTTAAATACGACTATAACTTACTGCAGGTATCTATGTAATATTATTCAAATTAGAAAAGCACAGAAAGAGTTACGAGTGAGTTTTTGGATATATATTTTGGATGCAAGATTTTGTAAAAAGTATTTTAAAATTAGGTGCTTATTACATTGGACAAATTCAAATTTTCTTCAAGACGCCATAAAGCATATAAAAGTTAATTAAAACATTGCCAGTCGTTAAGAGATCGTGGGAATATTCTGTGTTATTTGGTTAAAAAGACATCTCGGCTATAATTCCTTTTTTGAAGAAATTTGAAATTTAAATTTTTGCACGCTTACTTCCACAAGGTTTTTAATTCTGGTAAAAGAATTAAATTTCTTTTATAATAAAAGTAAATAAAAATAACTAGAATTTGGTCTAGGAATGCCCATATGTAATTTGATTCTTGAAGTGGTTTTAACGGTTGTAACAGTAAAAATGATTATAACCAATTTCATAGGATTTCATATTCTGGAGAGCTTTTCAATACAATAAAAACATCTAGGACAGACCGTTGTAGTGTATGCCTAAAAACAAATTTGGCGTCCATTCGCATTCTTTTCAAAAAAGCTGCAACCGTCAGAGACTCGATACTCTGCATTTGATAGAGAACTATTGGCCATATACCTGTCAGTAAAGCATGTCCGTCATCTGATCGAAGGTCGAGATTTAACAATTTACACGGATCACATACGCCTTACTTCAGCATTGACATCTAAAACAGATAGAAGTCCGCGACAGACTACCCATCTTGAATTTATATCACAGTTTACTAGCGACATTCGTCACATAGCTGGCAAACTGAACGTCGTCGCAGATTTTTTATCCAGGCCGAGCAACCCCGAGATCCTACCGATTGAGTTCACAGGAATAAATATTCAAAAGTTAGTTGCTCTTCAAGAGAAAGACACCGAACTGCAATCTTTGCAAAAAAAAACTGTAGAGAAAAAAGCAAATGGAAATTAGAATACATTCCAATTGTAGTTTCACGCGATATGACAAGAATCTGTTGCGAAATATCAACAGGAAAAAATAGACCATATATTCCCGAAGAGATGCGAAAATCAATTTTCGATGACCTGCATAATTTAGCACACCCCTGAATTCGAGCAAGTCGGAAACTATGCACATCAAAATTCTTCTGGCCAAGCATGAATGTTGACACAGCATACTGGGCAAAAAATTGTTTAGATTGCAAAGAAGTAAAATTCACCTCGATATAAAATCACCTTTACAGAAATTCGAACAACCAAGTAGAAGATTCGATCACATACATATAGATCTAGCTGGCCCTCTTCCTCAGTCTCGCGGAAATAACTATATCTTAACGATCGTAGATCGATTTACGAGATGGTCAGAGGCATACGCAATCAGAGATAGCTCGGCAGCTACAGTTGCGGAAGCATTTCTAAATCAATACATCTCCCGATTCGGATGCCCACTCGAAATTACTACGGATGAAGGAACTCAGTTCGAATCTCATTTATTCAGGGAGTTAACACAGTTATTAGGCGCCCATAGAATTCACACAACGAGCTACCACCCGAATAGCAATGGTATGGTAGAAAGAATGCACAGACAGCTCAAACATACTCTAAGGGCACGTGCAAACTACAAACACTGGAGCGAAGATCTGCCTTGGGTACTCCTAGGTGTGAGAACAACGGATCTCAAACGATCACCAGCAGAGCTTGTCTACGGTCAAACATTACGTATACCCGGCGAAATTTTTATGAAAACAAAGATAAATAAGAAATCCGACCCAACCAAATTGGTGGACATATGGTAAGAAAACAAATGCAAATATTGCACCAACTCCACCAAGATCACAAAAATAGAGTGATACATACATCCCAAAAGACTTAAAAAATACTGAATATGTTTTCATTCGAGTAGATCGGGTTCGAAAAGGTTTAGAGCCCCCATACGAAGGCCCATATAAAGTTCTAAAACGGCTACGAAAACAATATGTCATTGCGATAAACGGAAAGAAGCAAAACAAACAGTATCCATAGATAGGTTAAAACCGGCCCACGGTATCACCAACCGTTCTTATTAGATTAAGCGCAAGCCAAGTCGATGAAGTTAAAAATACAACCCCCATTTGAATGTGTTTTAGCGCAAATTAAATAATGTAAAATTTTTTTTTGATTTACCAAATATATTTAAATATATCACTCGGAGGGGGGGTATTGTAGTGTATGCCTAGCATTATATTAAAATGACAGACAGCAAAATCTAAATTTACGAACGCACACCTTAAGTTTCATGCAAAACCATGTTTCTTGTCAGACAGACACTCTTTCATCAACTCTGCTGCAGACCGCAACTCAGCACAAGTGCTCGTAAATAAGTATAATTATATTTCTCTAGTATATCTAAAGTATTGTTAAAACTAATATAATTAAAAATAGATCTTAGTAGTGTTTAGTTGAAGTTTAATGGAATATAACATTACGTAAGTAAAACGTTTATTGTTTCAATAACTAAACCTCCACCGTTTTCACAGTATACGTAAAAAATCAAAATTTTTATATGGCAACACCAAGAAGTTGTTGCCAGATTTAACCCATTGTAGAAATTGTATTAACTATTTTAATGAAAACGCCATGTCGGCTCTGTCCGCTCCCGCGTTCTCATGTAGTGTCCAAATATATAATGAAAAATGAAATTATTTTCTGGCAACCCATGAAGGACTTACCCGATTTGTCCCATTTTCGAATTTGAATTTATTTATTTTTTATAGGCCCATATATAAATTGTCAACTCTCTAAGGGAACGCGATCTGGAGTTATCGTAAGGATGGACAGATTGATAGACTTGCAAAAATCAAAATAATGTTTAATATTATGCGTGGGTGTTCAATCAATTTTGCTCTACAAAAGCATTATTTCTATGCATTACAAACTAATCAATCAGGAAGCAGGCCTTCTTAAACTATGGGTCGCTTAGCAAAATCATGGGGGGGGGGATCTTTAAGCAATTCAATTTTAAAAATTGGTGTGAAATTTTTATTTTGTAATGTCCTTTCGAATGCACTCAACAATTCCACTTGCAGGAGGAATTCAAAATTGTATACCATAGAGGGGGAGAGAAAATTAAAAATCAAATTAGGAGGGGCTAAATGGTATACCCTATGATGACGACTTAAATTTTTTTATATACATAATTGAAGCTTTTGGTGGATTGCACCGAAATGTTTTAATGAACCGTAGTTCCGATGAAACTGCTTCTTATCATATCCTCCACAGAAGCCATAGAAATCAACGTACCGCTGGAGAAATCCATGACGGAAGCAATTAGTTACTTTATTGCTATTAAACGGAAACAGTTTTGATGTGTCTCACCTCTGTTAAACAGGAAACTATTGTAATGAATTAAACGCACATGGATGGTGGGGACGTCTCTTTATATCTTCGAATGGCAAGGGGGAATAGTCAACTCAAATTCACGTACTGGTCTCAGGCGCTGAAGTTAACCTGAAAACGAAAAGTAATTCGATTGGTCAAGCCCGGACTACTATTTCAAACCGACCCGGGCATATGACCCTAAAACAGCCCCTTGCGTCTTTAAAAATGACTTTCTTCTAAGGCAAACAACCCAAAATGATTTCTCATTGAAGCAAGCACAAACAGGGTATAAAAATTTAGACTTTTTCTAATATTTGGGTAGTTTCTTTAGTTACCGTATCACCGTGGCAGTAATTTTCATCAACTTATTGTTAACAGTACCGACAACCGTTGGTGGCAATTTTAATGAACAAAGCAAAAGTATTTTGATGATTGGCAAAATTTCTCTTTTGTGACCGGTTCTGATAGTAATGCCAATTTGTTTTAGTAACACTGGAAATTTGTCATAAGTAAAGGTTAACTGTAATACTTTGCTCGCTGACCATATTTTTTCTACTTCAAAATTGATCTATATGAAATTAATAAATAAATAAATAACGGTAACGACGGAAAGTACCCCATATGACATAGGTATAGCAACGCTTGGAAACTCTGGTTGAACCCTTTTAATAAAAACTTTTGGGACATTTCTGAGTATTTTTAAGCGTTCAACCAAAGTACATGATATATACGTGCGGTTGCGATTAGCCTATGGACCACCTGCTTCTACGACCAATGGGCACGATCCCCCGTCCTACCCAGAAGGATAGCTGTCGGATTAGAATAGAATAGAATAGAATTGTTTGTTTAGGGCTATGTACTACAAGAATACAAATATCTTTTATTTAGTACGAAAAGAAGGCGGAATTAAAATTAAATCGGTAAGCGACTAATAATATAAATTTAAAAAATAAACAAATTAAAAATTAAATTTGATAAATTGTAAAATAAATAAAATGGGCAAATAATAATTAACATAAATAAATAAATAAAATAAAAGCACTAAAAAACACAAAGCCAAGACCACCCAAAACAAAACCAAATGCCTATTCCAAAATGGTTCTACAGCGCGCTATCTGCTCCATAAACCCACGAGTCCAGCTCGTACACTGAATACCGGATGGTAAGTTATTCCAAACTCAAACAGCACGAACAAAGTAAGAGTTTTCCATTACTGAATAATGCAAGTTTGGTATCAGCAAATCGAAACGCCTTGTGGAGCCCAAAAATTAGAAATGCCAGAAACCTACGGAAACGGTATTGCTTTAAGGAGCAACCATGTAGATGGTTACGATGTTGCGTAGCATGATCGAATCTCCTAAGGCAGAAAACAAATCTTGTGCAGTCATTGAAAGCCACATTTAGTTTGATGGAACAGGAGGAACACAAGTGAGGGAAAAAGAGATAGCCATAGGAAAAGTACGGCAGAATCAAAGATTTAACCAGCATCGAACGTATGTTTGTAGACAAAGTTCACGAAGACAACTACAGCGGACGAAGCCTACCATAAATCGTTAACATGGTCACATCATTGCATTCTGGAATTGAGGTAGATACCAAGATTTCTTACACAATACAAAACTACAGGTGGAAGGTCAGATACCTCAACTGCTCTGCGATAGAAAACTATGCACTGCGACTTTCTGGCGTTAAGCAATAAAAGATTATTATCAGCCCAACGTGCAATATTGCGCAAGTTGGACTTCAGCCTGTCACAATCCTCCACAAGTCCTATTGGTCGACTGAGATACAGCTGCACATCATCGGCATACAAGTGAATTTTGCAGTCTTCAACAACAATAGCAAGCTCATTAATATACAGGCTGAAGAGCAAGGGGACAAGAATAGACCCTTGAGGGACACGTCAATTTACGAGCAAAGCACCGTAAACACGATCTTTCACCTTAACCCGCTGGATTCTATTAGAGAGAAAGCTGCGGATTAAGTACACAGCAGAAGAGTAAAATTGCAAGTCTGAGGCTAACTTTCTAAGCAATTAGGAATGATTAATCATGTCGAATGCTTTGGAGAAATCAAATAGAACAAGATCATACAGATGGTCCCTATCAAGTGAGCTGTGAATATCACTCGTAACATTCAGAAGGGCTATCTCACAACTACGAGATTTCCGACAACCGGACTGGAAAGAACTTAATAAGTCAAGGTTTTCTAAGTGATCAGATATTTGTTGTACCATGAACTTTTTCAGGAACTTAGCAGGAAATTCTAAAAGGCTAATCGGTCAAAAATCACCGGGAACCTCATGTGTATTCGTTTTAGACACAGGTACAACTGTAGAGACTTTCCAATCAGACGGAAATATCGACATGGTAAGACAAGTATTAAAAATATGGAGAATCGACTGTATTATCAGAGGCAGAAGAAGCCTGTTAAACCTACACGGCACCAATTGCCACGACAATCTCCCTGGCATCGACACATCTGAAAGAAAAACAACGCTGATCATTATTTGATGGATTAGGCTCCCGAAAATAACGCCCAAAAATGATAAGTCAATAAGACCCGAAAATTCCATATAAATTTTATCGTGTCAAATGTGAAATAATGTAGTGCAGGCGTGCTTGCACCCCTTGCCGCCGTCCCCTTCTCACCCGCCACTTTACACAGATCATTATCAATATTTTGGGCTATATTTCATTGATTGTTCTCTTGACCTGAATTTTCGGCTTTGGTTCACTTTTTTGTTGGGCCTTTTTTCACCTACTATGGCTTTTATTTCACATTTGCTTTCGGGTCTTATTTCATTTGAAAATAAGACCAATACTTTTTTGGTCTTATTTCACTTATCACTTATTTCCCGGAGCCTTCGGATTATTCCAATGTCAACCTACCTAGTTAGTTTGCTCTAGGGTCGACAATAGTTATGGTATGTTGTACCGAGCTGCATGCATACAATAACTTGAACACAGTCTAACACAATTGGAACCTGTACTTTGCTGTGTTGAAGCCCGTTCCCAGAGGTTAAGATTAAGAGGCGGATATTTGTCTGCATGTCTTGAACCAGCAATATCGAGGTAAGTCTGTCTTTTCTTATATCACTTGCTTATCATTCCGATTGCAGGGGGGTGGGCTAAATTGTGGTTTGATCGGTGTAAGGAAAGACTGTATTATTATTTGGCATAAAAAAATTTCCCTTGCTGATTTATCGTCTTGAGTATTGAAAAACTTTTACTTTTTTGTATTTATCCTGCTCGTAAGATGACACTAAACTATCTACATTTTTTGATTTTTTTTCGATTTTCCCAAAAACAAAGGCATATTTTGCTAAGCCTTTGTACGTTCAGGAAGATGTTACTAGACGTGAATTTCGAAATTAATTTTGCTAGTGTGTTCAAAAATGTATGACCCGGCACAGATGCGTCGCCACAAGCTTTCCAATGACACATGAAATTCTCTTCTCCCCTCCGTTTTTAGTTTTTTTTCCATTTAACTACTATTCTCATAAACAAGAACGGCATTAGTTTCTAAATAACAGATTTAAGAATCTTCTGCTCTAAAATTACTTTCAACTTTTTGTATTGAAAATTTAATCCTTGATGCATGTTTTGCACTTTTTTTTAACATATCCAGAGAAAACTTTCATTAAATGGGAAATATATTATATTATAGAATATTGAAAAATTGTTTTATTCGTAAATAATAAAGTCATAGGATTATTATTTATAAAATATGACTTAACAACGTTAACCTCGTTAAACTTCGAAACAACAAATTTGACGAACAACTTTGTGAGATCTATGCTCAAACAAAGCGGGGTTGCCGGTTGTAAAAGGACAACTCATCTTTTCCAATTCAAATATAAATTGTTTTTACTTCAAGATATACTGCTTAAAACTTATACCACAACACAATTAAATTCAGCAGTCAGTTCAATAATTCAGTACGTAAAAATAACTTTGCTTACTACTATAACTCAAACTATGAAAAGAAAATTCAACTAAAATTCAATAATTCAATGCTAAAGGTTAATTCAAACAAATCTAGTGCTGCCACTGTGTTTGCTCCCTTTATTTCTGTAAAGAAGAAGAAAAGTCACTATTAAATTCATGAATTAATTCAAAACAGAATAGAATTTTCTGTAGTATACTACTCCGTGTAAGTTGACGACGCTGCAGCTTGTAGATGCAATATGTGCTGTAGTGTGAGCAGAATGGGATTTATGTTTGCGTGAAAGCAGAATAGAAATATAGTTTGCTTGTAGGTGCAACAAAATAGAAGTTTCTGTCCGTGCTGCAGAATTATATAATTAGGCAGACGTAAATATAGGGAGCAGGAGTAAGTTCCTGCTTATGTAAGTAAAAGGAGAAAAATGTTATCAGAAATAACTTTCTGTGAGTAGGAGTAAATTCCTACTTAGGTGAAGGCAAAATTAGATTTTTTGCAAAAGGATAGGAAACCGATTAAATTCTGCTGGAGGATACGTTCCGAGTAAATTCTGAAACAAGAGTTGGTGATTCTGCTGCAGCTCGTGGCCTTTTTATAGCCACCGTGAACCGCTATATCTCTGCTGCGTAATATGTTCACTTGGCAACGCTTCGATTGATGGTTTGCTTGAATTCGGACTGCGGCGAAAGCAGCTGATGTGATGTAATGTCATTTGATGACATAGAAAAAAGTCAATATACGGAGACAAGTAGTGGCTCTGGATAAATTTTTTATATTGGGTGTTTTATTTATTAATCATTAATTATTTTGGAATTCAGCCCATGTAGCTTTGAGGAACTTGGGAAGAACATGAGATATCATCCTGTATATACAGGAAATATTTTTAGATAAGTACTACGTTCAATACTTCTATTCTGAACTCGAGTCCAAGTGTTCCCTTTTTTTTGTCTTTTAGAAGCATTGGGGATGAACTACATTAAGGGATCGCCATTGGATATTGGTGTGGCCTTAACAAACAATGCCTTATACTACCAGTTATACAATAGGATACCTATTGCAATATTGCTAATTTGCTACTTTAAAAGATTTATTTGCGTAATATTCATCGATGATAAGTTAATTTCCTGTCATTGGATTGTGTCCAGGTTTTATTTATATGAAATGTAGCGATAATGTGTCGATTGATGTCTCCACTAAAAACTGCCTTATCGAAGTGCTTGTAGGTAGGTGCATGATACAAAGATAACAAGGTATGGCCGATTCGAGAGGAATTTTTTGTGTTGCTACGTCATGAGGTGTCTAATGTCATTTTCAGCGAATTTGTTTTGAGTTTTTCGTATTTTATTGACTGAAATACGTTTTGAATATATTAAAATATTTAACTAAACATTCGTTTCTTCGTTTAAATCACATCGAGAAAAGTAATTATGTGCTAGTGGGAAAGCAAAAAAATGTCCAATTAGAACATTTTTTTTCACTGTGATAAGGACGATTGAAATTGAGATGAACAAATTTCTGACAAGCAAGCAACCAATTGACAGATAATTCGGCCTAGTTTACTTTGTATCATGGGTAGGCGTGCATAATTTTTTTCCCAACCTACTTTCAATAATTAGAAATACTTGGAATTAGAAACTTTTTGAACGATTTTACTTACATGTGGCATTTTAATGTTGATTTCAACAATATTTATGAAACACACTTGCACTCTGGGACAAATACAGGTGGACCATGAGGGCCATATGGCACGGGCTCCAAGCCCACGGTAGGCCCCCTAAGTCCATGGTAAATGCAACTGAAATAAAAATATATTTTTGTCATCATTTTTAAAATAACTAAATTTTGCAGGAAAATTTTGCACACAATGTACCATAAAAAGTTGCATAGCAAAGAGTTGAAGAGTATAGATAATATTATTGTAAAAATTCAGGAAGTACGTGAAGAATGGAACAAAATACTTTCAAAGTCAAGAAAGATTACAGAAAATTCAAAAATTTTGCAAGAGATTCAAATAACACACAGTATTAAAACACAATTCGACGCCGAAACGCATTATAGAACAAACGTTTTCTTTTATATTATTGATTCGATTATATCTGGATTAACAAGGCGTTTTCAATCCCTACGTAAAGTCTGGAATTTATTTAAAATCTTATGGACTTTCGACGATTTAAATGAGGAGGAAATGAAAACCTCAACGCACATATTATAACAGAAATATTCAAAAGAAATTTTGATAAAAAATATGTGACGAATTGATTTTGATGAAGCAGATTTACACAACCAACTTTAATTCAGAATTAACTCCAGTAAATTTGCTACAGAGCATACTAGAAACAAATTTAATTGAGTTGTTTCCAAATTTGTTTTTAGCACTTAGAATATTTTTCAGCCTACCAGCTTTCGTTGCTACCACCGAAAGGAGTTCTGGCGTTTTAAAAAGAGTGAAGAATTTAACAGATCAACATCATATACATTCTGACATTGGACAGACAATGGTCTTTTAAATGATTATAAAGAAATTCTCAGGAAAAAAAGCTCGAAAGGCATTTTTAAAGTTATTTATTTCCTTTCACTCCTCAGTCCAGTTATTAAGGCAGTTACAGTACCTATTTAGATTTTCAAATTTAGCACTAATATATTTTAAAAAACTTTACTTCAAATAAGGTTTAAAGATTTATTTAAATAAAATTCATAAATGTTTAACAAAAAAACAAAAACTTTTTTTTATGTTTTATTTATTTGGTTGACATATTTTTTATGATTTTAAGACGGAGGGGCCCCATTTTTCTGGTTGGGCGTTGCACCCCATATCCTCTCTCAGGCCCTGACTAATAATTTGGAAAATATTGGTAAATTTGTTAATAAATAATTATTAGACTAATTGTTTTATGAAATAGGCCCCATCGTATAATTTCCCGTTTTGGTGACCAGAATTGCCGCCCGGGTTTTTGAAGTCTAAGGTATATGCAAACAAGCCCAAGATCACCCATGTCTTGAAGAAGGAAGCTGTATCAACGAAAATCAGCTGCTTTCATGCAAAACGGTCATGGTAAATTTCAACAAAAGAGTGCTGTGCCAGCAAAGCCATGGAAAGCATTTACCAGATATGCTATTGCAACTCTCTAAGTCTACATTATTAATCAGTAAAAAAATTTAAAAAAAATTTTAATTTTGATAGAAACCACAAGTTATATTTCTATCAAAATTACTTCTTACGTGAATTTTGGGACACCCTTTAGTACGTATAAACAATAAACTTAAAATATTTGAAAAATTGCAAAATAGGTCTCCATGCAAATGTGATTTCCCACTACAAACAACCAACTCTCATCCTTTCCCTATAAAGCATAAAACCCAAGAAAAAAAAATATACTATCATCCAAGGAACACGATAAATTTAAATAGAATTAAATTACACTAGAAAAAAAAACAGGTAAATAAATAAAAATGTGTAAAAGATTTTCTTATACCTATACTACCGGCAGGACCATAAAATTCCTATTCTTTTTTTTTCATACAACTTACATACCTACTCAGTTGTTTCTAAATAGGAGATATATGATAGTAAACAATGTAAAGGCACGCAACAGTCGACTTTTTATATTGTGTGTGTTTACAATAAAGGGGATTTGTTTGTACGTATATATACCTATAAACATATATCCTTCCATAAAAAAAAATGTCGTTATTTCATAGAAGAGCGTCTCCCACTATAACTCATAGTGATGTTCTTTTAATGGAAATTTTTATGTTTCTAGCCTCGTTTTTTAAGGCACTGAAAACAATGAAGAGCCACAATAAAAATAACAACAAATTTATGGTTTCCGCCGGAGATTTCTATGCTTTTAAATAAGAAAACGGATACGTTTATTGATTCTATTATAACAATAAAGATTAGATAGAATGTATAGAAAAAGTCTATAAAATATAAGAACCAACCCTAAAATAACATTGAAAAGAAAAACCATAGTTAAATAATCTTCTATTTCGGAAGGATATCAAAATATCAAAATCAATATTGTGATTTTAATAGAAGTCAGTTAAAAGTATCCAACAGAAGTCTATATAAATATCTGATGGTAGAGAAATTCAACAGTTTAGCGAGGTTGTCCTGTAAATGTCAAATAGACTAAGTAAAAGGTATCCACTTTAATGGAGGGAGAGTAAGAAAATATTATTGGTAAAATATAATCTGAATTATATCCATATTTATATGGTGCTTCAGTTCCGGTTTTTATTTAATATTTTCTAGATATTACTGACAGATGTTTAGATAAATAAAAAATATCTAAGAAGAAACGATTCACTCAACTTTCCCTTGCCCTTACAAATGTTGAATTTTTTATAGTAGAACACCATGTATAAGTATTTTCAATATTAAGGAAACTAACGGCAGTCAAGATTGATTTATAAATTATATTCATAAGTCGATGGAACGTGCTGAATATTGTCTTCTGAGTCAAGAGACTTCAAGTTATTCTCATGTGTATATATTATCATTTCGACAACGTACTCAGAAGCTTTGTTGATTCATCTAACATACCCCATCCATAAATATTAAAAATGTCGTCACTCAATCAGAAAATGTATTGGAGTGAGAGCACGTGGGTTATCTGAGATATGAGACAGGATGTACGGTGGTCTAAACTACAATAAAATTTACCGTAGAATATAGCAGTGCCGAAATTATGTTATAAACACACAAAAATTATATGATTCTCCATTATTCTACAAAACAAAAGTTTAAGAAATTTAATAGTTACCTGCCACTCGGAAAGTACAGAACTGCAATGCTGATAAGAACAGCTCAGGTGAATTACAAATACCTACTCTTAAACATGTGCATAGTCTAACTAATAATAAATAAATATAAAAGCGCAGAATCTGTCTGTAATGCGGCCGAATCCCAGTAACCCTTTTTTTTTTTAGGCCAGCCCGTCCCTTTAACTCGTACACGAATTTGTCTGTCTAATTTATATATTTCTTTTTTATTATTTTCGATACTCTCGTAGACCCACTTTTCGTCATCACAGCGAGCTGAACTTTGGCACACAGGTTCATGTCGCGTGACATTTGAACCGGAAATTTCCATGGAAAACCCGGCAAATTGGGAAAATCATTTGAAAATTTGGTACAAATTTTATTAGTGATAAATCCATTTCAGGAAAAATGCAGAGTTTTCCGATTTTTCCGAAAAAAAAATTCCGGAATTCTCCGATTTTTCCGGAAAATTTTCCGGTAAAAAAGTTTTCTAAATTATGCAGGATCAAGTTCCCTATCAACTGGAATCATTACTTTCTCTCCGACAATGGTGAAAACTTGCAGAAAAAATCGAGGCAAATTCATGTAAAATGCTTTTTCGGAGTTTTTCAGACCAAGGAAGCGTTTGAGCGTTTTGCAACTTAAGACAAAGTTGTAGAGCGAAATGAGTTGCATAAAGTTGCTTTTGTGGAAAACTCCATGGAAAACCCTTAAAAGCGGGAAAATTATCGGAAAAATGTTCATCGATATGATTAGTGATGAATGTTTCAGAAAAAATGCAGAACTTTCGAATTTTTCTGGAAATTTTTCCGTATATTTCCGGAATTTTCCGATATTTCCGGAAAGTTATCCGACAAAAAAGTTTTATAAGCTATGCGGAATCATTTTTTTCCGTGCTACTGGCATCAATACTTTCTCTTCAACAATCATGAAAACTTGCATGAAAAATCGAGGAATATTCATATAAATTTTTAAAAGAAAGTTCATAGTAATAGGAATAGTCTGTGGAAAACATGGAAAATCGGGAAAATTCCTGTTATATGGGATCAAGTTGGAATACAGCTAGAAAGCGCTGTTTAAAACATAATTGGATTTTCAAAAAACCGTTGCAGTAACTTCAACGCGTTGATACTCGAATTAAGTTTTTTGAAAAACTGGTAAATCTGTGTCTTTTCAGCCGTCATAAAATTGTTTTAAAATATCTCCATGCAGCACGTAAAGGGTCTTCCAATAAGAGGTGTTATTTTAATTAGCCCGCTATTTCCGTAGATGTCACTTTTGAAGCTGTCATTTTTTGACATTTGACAAGTTAAAACTACGCCATTAATAAAAATGGAACGATACACGATTCAACAACGCATTGAAATTTTAAAATTCACTATAAAAATGGTGAAAATGTGGCAGAGACGGTTCGTAAAACTCGAACATTTTTGGGTCCTCGTGAAGCACCTTGTCGGACCGCAATACAGAAATTGGTAGAAAAATTCGAGCTGTCGGGACAAGTTAGTGATGTGAAGAATAAAAGCCGTGCACGTCGCTCAAGAACAGCCGAGAATAATGCTGCTGTAGCCGAAAGTGTTGAAGTAAACCCAGGTTTGTCCATTCCTCGTCGTTCTTTGGAATTAGGCATTCCACAAACGTCATTACACCGTATTTTGCATAAAGATTTAGGTCTTAAGGCTTATAAAGTTCAGTTAACACAAGAACTCAAGCCGGCCGATCATCAACAACGTCGAGTCTTTGCTGATTGGGTCCTTGAAATGCATGAAAATGATCCGGAATTCCATCGAAAACTCATCTTGAGTAATGAGGCCCATTTCCACCTCGATGGCTTCGTCAACAAGCAAAATTGTCGCATCTGGGGTTGGAAAACCCAAGAGTTATTGTTGAAAAGCCTCTCTATCCTCAACGTGTGACTGTTTGGTGCGGTTTATGGTCCCGCGGGGTCATTGGACCTTACTTTTTCGAAAATGAGGCTGGAGCAACGAAACCATTGATCTTTTACGGGAAAAGTTTCCGGACCGTGTTATCTCTCGAAGAGGTGATCACAATTGGCCACCGAGATCTCGTGACTTAACACCTTGCGACTTCTTCCTTTGGGGCCACGTGAAAGAGAAGGTCTACGCCAACAGCCCAGCGTCGATTCAAGACCTCAAAGATGGAATTCGTGAGGCTATCGAGGACATAGGGCAGCCACTTTGCGATTTGGTTATGGAAAATTTCATGAAAAGGATATGGTTCTGTAGGCGTGGTCGTGGTGGTCATTTGGCTGACGTTATTTTCCATTATTGACGGCATATCTTCCTCTTTATAATGAAATAAAGATCCGATCATTGGTCTCAAAAAATGGCATTTTTCTTTGAATATCAAAATAACAGCTCTTATTGGAAAACCCTTTATTAACAAATTAGTTAACGTGAAAAGGCAGAAAATAAAATAGTTTTCAAACAAAACTGAGGCCAAGCCAAGCCGCATAAAAAGGTAGAAAATAAACTTTTCTTCACACACAGAGGTGGACTCAGAATTTTTGATTGGGACATTTCTCTTGAATATTCTTTCTCTTCATGAATCAAATCACTTATTACCTCTGATTGATCATACTGAAATATATCGGTGATTGTCAGCGAATAAAATCTGAGTCCACCTCTGTGTTTGAGGAAAAGTTTATTTTCTACTTTTTCATGCGGCTTGGCCTCAGTTTTGTTTGAAAACTCGTTTTTTACTTATCTTATTTTTTAATCAACAATCTATTTAGAAAACTTAAGAAAAGCGCAGGCTGTCTGTAATGAGTTGGATACCCAGCACGTTTTTTTTTTAATGAAAAATATATTTAAAAAATCAAAAAATAAAGAACTAAAAAAATGAAAAAAATAAAATAAAAGAGAATTAACCCAAATAACGCAGAACACGTTCTGACCAGCTTCTCGATATGCTCCACAGGATATGAGAGCATGTTCTCTGACTACACGAATTGATATAAAAATACACATTTTTCCCATATCGTCGGCCTAACATGCAAATGGCTTTAGTACCAAAACTGAAATTTTTCAGGCATCAAAATAAAACTGTATAATTAAATAAATAAATAAAACTGAAACCTTAAAAAGAGTGTTTTTTAAGCCCGATAGAACATAAAATTCTAAAAAATAACAGAACAAATTAAAATTTAAACAACAATTTTTTTTAATCCCGCCCGTATGACACGTAACGCTTGTTGAAACCAAGGATCAATGTCATCCATATTTTCAAACATCAAAATCAATTGATTTTGATGAGGTAACTATCTCTATTGACCCTAACGCAAAGCTTAGAGCGAAATTAAGACCGATGATGCCACCAACATGTAAACCGCACCAAACAGTGCATTTCTCTGGATGTAATGGATTTGGTCTTCTTGCATCATCCAGAGAGTATATGATACGAAATCTATGCACAGTTCGACGAATGGCTTACTCAGATGGACGATTTTATGTACACCATAAAAATCACGAAGTCGTCTAGTTATAGGCTGGGCGAATCGACGACTGATTTTCAAAGTAATTTTGAATAACTTGGTAGCGTTGTTCAAGCGTGAGTCTCTCTATGATAATTTGTCAGCGTATACTGATCATAAATATCCAAAATTGGCAGCAGTTCGCTCGACTGTTAAATCTTTGGAAAGTTCTATCTAAGTGAAAAAAAAAACACCGTAGGTATATAAGTTGGATCGTACGTCCGTCTGTCTGCCTTTCACAGACGTTTCTCTCGAAAACTACGTGACGTAGGAGTCTGAAATTTGGCAGAATACTACGTCTTTGTGACACGCACATATTTCGATAGTCAAAGATTATTTAAAAAAGTTTTTTTTCTTTTAATTTTTAATTGGGATGGATTGAACTCTCTCAAAATATCGTGAGGGGAATCATTTAAAAGGGCTTCTTTTAAGGATTAAAAACAAAAAAACTCCCAATATTTTTGGTGAATTTTTTCCCCTGATTTTTTAGGTATTTTAAGCTAAAATTTTAATATTATTAGTGTCATTAAGGATTGAGTCAGAGATAACAGAAAAACTGCAGCTTTTTGTCGTCAGTCTGCTGGAATGCTGGAAAAAAATATTCTTGTGATAACTTATAAGGCCAACTCTTATAAAATGACTTTTGCGTCTGCCTCTTTAAACATTATTAAGTTATCATAAGCAAATTCGAATTGTTCGTTGATAAAATTCTGGTACAGAACCCTCATTGCGCTAGATCTACTCTCTCTTGACCGAATATTTTGTTAAAACAAACTAACTAAATTCGTAATATTTTGACATAATCGAAAATTTATGGTATCAATTTTGTATTTTAATATAAAAATTAAATTTATCAACGTATTGGAAATCATACATCGGCAAGTATCTACTAAATTATTGACAACCGGTCGAAAAAGTAAAGAATCAACTTTAAAAACATTTTGTTCAATTTTATTCCGCGGTTGGTATGTCAAAATCAAAACACGTAAACACAATCTATGGAAATAAAAATACGCATGATTTCATTTGAGCTATAAAACTATTTCAATCAGCAAATTGCACTCTAACGAAACACGATGTTTCTCCATAATAAATAAATACCGAAATCAGCTCAACTAATATGTGTACATGTCTACTAAAAATGTGCATGCACACAAAATTACTTCTCTTAACGAAATTCCAAAATCTCCCCCTTGTCACTCTCTCTCTCTCTCTCTTAACCATATATACTGTAATATATATTCTGTAAGCATACTTAAGCAGATTCCACTTAAGTATGCAGAAACGTGCAGAAGCATATCAACTGCAGATACATTGAGGGGTGCATTGATTTGATTCATTGTGTTGTGATTGATTGCGCTGATTTTTTATCACTCTCAACCAAATTGAATTTGTTCTTATCTTTATTATTATTTATCTTAAGATGTATGAGGAGAAGGATGTTTACAATTTCGAATATTTTATCGGGGATCACATTTTTCGGGGGTCAAAACATATAGTACATATAGCTTTAGAAGTTATTACTATAAGAACAATTGGGAGCTTTATTTCAAGCATGTTGAATTTTTCTATTAATATTGATAATCGAAGTAACAACTAATTTCTAAGATATTTTTTTTTACTTATTAATATTTTCTTTTTGTATTAATGGGTTAAACCTAATCAAACACAATAAAAAAAGTTATAATTTGTTTTGTAGGCCTCCAAGATATCCAAGATATGGTGGAAACAGATTCATTTGGATGAGATCTGGTAAGTACAAAGTAAAAAATAATAATAGCACTAAAACAAGTAAATAGTAGATGAATAACATATAACGGGTAAATGAAAAATATAACATAAGAAGATAAATAATAAGAAGAAGATTATGTAAGAGGAGTTACCACCAAAAAAAAGCTCACGATTTCTGTTCCCAAAAGCTTAGTGAATCTAAACGCATAAAAGTATGCAATTTTAATATTGAAACTAAATTAGTAAATTTAGTACCTACATGCAAAGCTGTATGGTGCTGTGATATTCGTCTAGTACTCCAAATCATGATGGGCATCTGCACATCAGTAGGATAGAAATGCATAGGCATGGCGAAATTTTAAATTTGGCCGTCGGATTTTTCTTAGAATTTTGTTGAGGGGCAGCAAGGGGCGAACGAAACGTATCTGCTCTGTGGTGCTGATCAGACACTTTTCCGTGTAATTTGTCTGGCACTATTTATTGCTTGGGCAAATTAATTTTACTGAAGCCGGTTATCAAATAAAACTCTTCCGAGAATTCTGAGTTGTAATATACCATATAATTTTTACAATGTTCACACTTTGTCAGATTACCATTTTATTAACTAGATAACCATAACTACTTTAGAGAGTTAGATTTGAATTTACCAACAACACATTTTTCAGGTTGAGCTATGTCTTGTAGATTTTCTAGGCCCGAATTTTACTAATACGTCCCATGATTAAATAATAGTTACTCACAATTCGTTACCTATAACCAGAATAGAAGTGCCAAAAAATTTCTCGCCTCAAAAGCAAAAAATAACAAATTACCAATGATAAAAATGAAAATATTCCGGGAAATCTACACACATGCATATACCTAATGCAGAAAATAGCGGCACACACTCTTCAAGCATGCAGCTACAGCCCGCTGAGCTTTCAAAACAAATGAAAGCCTTCAAAAAGCACATTACTCCATCTGACGATGATAAAATGAATTGAAAACGCCAAATTGTATGCAAAATATATAAAAACAAGAAATTTTTGGCGTTACCATCGTTAACATTATTGACTTTATTTCCTTTATCATTGCACTAAACAATTTGAGTTTTTCAAAATTAACAGAAAAAGGTTCGATCTTTGTTACAAATTGAACTTTCTTTGAAATAATATCATAATTTTGGTAGTTATACTCAAGTACAAATTTATTTTGATGTACCAAACTTTGCAAATTTCATGAATTCTAGAGTTTTTTAAAGCTAATTAAATACATATAGAACCCTGAAATCTTTATTTTTGACACGTCCTTACCTAAATTTATGTTTTTTCTCTAACTATGTGCAATTTTTATCATGATAGTACGCACAGATTTGCAGCACATTTGTATTGACTTTTCGTGTTTTTTAAGATTTCAGTGGTAATCCCCCTTAAAACAAAAATTGAAATTTATTCTCTAAAGAAAAGAAATATTATTTGCATTTTTCAAAATAAAGCAAATACAAACTTCACAGATACAAGGTATGAATAGTATGAACTACGGTCGTGTAACTTGCGCGTCACGGCATCAGACGATTTTTCTAAAGATATTTGATATTAATTTTAGCAATCATGACTTTACTAATCAACACACGCAATACAATTTCTATAATTGCTTACCTGATTGCTTGCAAAAAGTATTACTTTTCATTACATTCAGCTGCCACATCATTATAAATTTTCTAAGATATTGATATTTTTATTAACTACTAGCTGGAACCAGCCGGCGTACCCGGCGATAGTATAGATGGCGGCTAGATGGGTTAGCGACAGGGGCGGATCCAGCTAGCGGGCGCTGGGGGTGCCCCCGCCCCCTGAAGACCATTGAAAAAAAATTGCAGTAGATCTTCTGAGTTTTTCCTAATGATTCACATCGATTCTACTGCACCTTGTGTAAAAAACGTAACAATTTCTAGAAGCGTTCAATTTGATACATTTAGGAACGCAGGCCCTAGCTAGCACCTTGACCTTCGGTCATGGATGTTGAAGTTTATAGCGAAAACAAGACGCGCGGATATCTGTACATGAGCGTCGCTTTGGTCATGTTAACGCGATGGATGGTTCCATGTAAAGACGGCTTCTTAGAACATTATCGGCGCGGTGTTCAAAACAAATATTTAAAGAACCAATTATATCTCGTAATTGGAGAAATTTAGCGAAACTATGCACAACGACGAAGAAGTCATTGTCCATTGTTGTAGTGAGTGTTAATACATTTAACGCAAGATATTATTTTTTAAATCTTTTTAATATTTTTTTTTTATTATTTCGTAAAATGTCATAGTTTTATAGAATACTTAACCCAAACGTTAAATAAAAACAAAATATATCTGCAGATTGGGAAAATCTCAGTCAGTGTCCTAAAGAATTTGATTGGTCGATCTATTTTGCTTCAAGGAAGTTGGTGAATGCACAAGTTGGGTATGCGTGAATATATTCCGTATTTACACAGCAGTTATTAACAACAGCAAAATCGCATTTGGTTTAACGATAAGCGCAACCAAGCAATAAAAGTGAAATAGTCTGCTTTTCGCACATATCAATTGCATCCATGTCCAGAACTGAAACAGTATCCAAAGAGTAAAATTTCGTTTTGACCAGAATGTTAGAATTTTGGCAAGACGCAAAGGCAGCAAAAGTTTCTGATCCCTGGTCAAAACTATAAGGAACAACTTCAGCAGTTCCTCTATTCCTTCACTATTTAACAATGAAGTGATTGTTGGCTCCCTAAATAAAACTGATACTTAGACTGTTAGATTCACCTCAAATTCTCATTTTCCACCCACTTTACATCTCCCTTATAGATGTGCATAAGAGCCAATACCCATCCATACGAGAAATATATTCAAGGTCCTTAAGGAGATCAACGCCTCCATAGCTGCAGCTCCTGATAGTTTCAAGCCCCGTTAAATAAAACTTGTGCCTCGTTCTTGGCTAAAGCTCTGCGAAAACTATTCTACTTGTCATATTCAACAGGAAAATTTCCAATTGCTTGGAAACTACCTCACGTTCAGCTTATTCCCAAGAAACAAAAGGGTAGTGATCTCTCAAATTATCGACCAATTACAATCAATTCGATTCTTTAAAAGGTTTTTGAATCTATCATTAACTCCAAATTAATGAAGTATCTAGAAACTAATCAAACCCACAACGATCGCCATATGGCTTTTGTTTCTCTGACTTTTCATATGGAACATTGAAGCCTTAGTCTTCTCAATTTTGGCGAGTCCAAAATTGTAGCCCTAGATATTTCAAAGGCCTATCATAGTATCTGGAGTTTAGCCCTTTTAACCCAACTTAAAGCACTTGGCCTCTCTCGTCCTCTTCTATTATGAATGTAAAGTGTTTTATCTGATCGCTTAATGCGGATTATATTAAATGGCGTTAGATCTCAATCTCAGCCAATAAATTCCGGGGTGCCTTAGGGCTCTGCTATCTCTCCATCTCTCTTCTCAATTTTCATTAGTGATCTGCTTTCCCTTACTTTCAATCCCATCCATTGTTTTGCCGATGACACTACCCTTGGTTTCGCTTACTTACTCCCTTAACACCCTTGGGAACTACAGAGGTAATGTCACATCTGTCAAAACTATATTGCATGATTAGATCCCTGAATAAGCACCGTGATAATATCCTCGCTTGGAGCAAACCGAATCGTATCGAATTCCATATATCTAAGTTCCAAAGCTGTTCCATCTCTTTAAAACAAGATCATAATTTTTCCACTCCCGTTTCTTTTGATGGAGCACTGCTTGACGATAAACCGTCTTTGTTGATATTTTCAGTAAGTTAAGCTGAACAGATCACAACTTGTATGTTGCCAAATAAGCAACGAAATATCTTCGATTTCTGAAAAGATGTAAGAAATATTTCAGCCCATCGATTTTAGCGCTCCTCTACAAGTCCTACATCAGACCTGGAATGGAATACAATTTCCATATGTAGCCCGGGGCTAGTTCAAGAGCCGTAGCTTCGTTGGGTATTGTCAAAAAGGGAGCCTCCAGCTCATTGGCGATGTGTCAAAAACTTGTCATATGGACTTACACGAGCACCGCCGCAATGTTGGTTGCCTTTCATTCCTATATTTCTACATGCATGGTCAATGTGCTGATCCCTGATTCCTGTATGTAATACTCGCACTGCAAGCCGCGCACCTCCTTTTACCCTTCAACATACTTTCGGTCGTGTGCGAACGTGGAACAGTCTCCAATCTTCTGTATTTTCTCCGGCGTGCAACCTGCGAAAGTTTAAGGGTGACATAAATCAGCACCTTCACCACCCTCCTCATATTCCCTAATTGCTTTCTTTATTACCCTCTTGCCATTCTGTGCTTTGCATCATAGCTCATAGGATATCTCCTGAGCTTGTCTTAATAATATAAAAAATAAAAGAAGCCACATTTTCTTAGCTTGCCGACGAAGTTATATACGTACAAGGTATGTGTTGCATCTGTTCTGTGACTGCTATTTTAAATAAATGTAAAGTTTTAATTCCTGTATTTTACAAGGATATAATTTTTGATGATTCGTGAAATTGAATAAAGTACGTTTCCCTAGTTGTACTAACTAAAATGGATGATTGGGAAGTTTTACACTTCCACCATTTTCAAACCAAAACAAAGTGAATAATCTAACATCCCCTTTGACTTTCCGGGGTGGCAAAGAACCTTGAGCAACTTTCTTCGTTGCGTGGTATCCACTTGCTAATCTGTTCGACTCGTATTTTTTAAATGATAAATTTTGTGCAGTTGACATTTGCGAGTGGTGGCGAGTGTCTTCAAACTTTTGTTCAGTTTTCAGAATATACCATTTTTAAACCATAGTCGCGCGCCCCCCCCCCCCTCGCCTTAAGACTGGATCCGCCACTGGTTAGAGATGCATGATATCTAAGCTATCATCTGACTCGATCGCGCAATTCCGTTCTGCTAGGTATCACTGTGTCTGGATGGATGTGTGTGTGTATGGGCGCGTGAATACGTTCATATGTGTGGGAGGGTGTAGCTCTCTATGTTCGACGTGTTCTCAGGCAGTGCCCAAATAAATAGTAAAAAACGAAATTTTTGTTTGGCAACACTACGTAGGAGTTGCCCGATTGGTCAGATTTTCGAGCTTAAATTTCTTTTTTTTCCTTCTTTAAAAGCCCATGTACATATACATTTCAGCTCTATATCTCGACTCGTGAGGCAGTGTTCAAATATATAGTGAAAAACTAAAGTTTTGTATTTCATCACCAAGAAAAGGTTGCCAGATTTGCTCCACTTGCGGATTTGCATTTTTAATTTTTATGAAAACGGTGGATACAACACATGACCTATCTACGTCGACGCATTCTCAGGCAGCTTCCAAGTATATAGTGAGAAACCAAAGTTTTGTATGGCAACACCAAAAAGAGGTAACTCGATTTAGATCATTTTTTGAAATTTTATTGACTATTGCTATGAAAACATCTTGTACCAAATTTTTGTTCTCTACGTCGACGCGTTCTCAGGCAGTGCCCAAATATATGTATATACTTAGTTAAAAACAAAATTTTGTATGGCAGCACCAATAAGTGTTTGGCGACTCCAATTTTACTTTACCTAAAAACCTTACTCGGACTATTACGATCATTAAAAAAACATTTTTTAGCCAATTCGGTTCGATTCCGCCGTTCTCAAGTGTTGCGATTACCAACGAAGAAAATTTATTTTTAATTAAGTATACAGGGTGTCCCGCAAGTGATGTAATATCCGAAGGCTACGGTTTGTGCCTATACGAGCAAAAAATTGTATGGGTGTGCCAGGGGAATCCTAACGGTTTCCGAGATATCGGGACTTTAAGATATTTCAGTATGCTTTTATAGATAGCCCCGTAATTTCTGAATTTTATACTCTGTGATGATGGCTTAAGCTTTAGTACATAGATAATAAATAGTCGGATATTACCAATGGTCTATAAAATTTGTCCCTCCTCTTCTTTGTTTTTAAGTTGTGGCTCAACAAAGCTAAAATTTCAAAATTTTTACTCGTTTTTTTTTAATTTAACTACTATTTTTATTAAAAAATACTCCATCAATATCAATTTATCATACTGAATTTAAGAAGACCAAAAGCTTAGTTTTAAAATCACCTATCACATTTTGTACGCAAAATGCAACCTTTCTGCATTTTTGTGCTTTTTCGCATATCCATAAATACCCGAAAAGGGCTCAAAAATGTCATTTCCAATAGATAATTGCCTACTTTGTGGCACTTATTGATCTTTGTTACCCATTTTCGCTAGATATGCTTTAGCAAAAGTGCAAAAAACACAGAAAGACTTTGGGTATACATACAATATATTGCTCGTCTAAGCATGATCTATCCGTAGCTTTTAGCTGTTACCAAAGAATTTTTCTGAATTCTTCATATAAATTGTAATGCCGTGACGTCACAGCTCAAGTGTCAAATAATTAGTAGGCATACCTTGTTACGCTGGCTTGAAGTAAAGTTTTCATTACGGTCGTTCGGTCTTAAGCACAAACTCACGGTGTATTACTTTTTTCATTTAATTGACGCTAAGATTATTCTGGGTATTCAAACAATATTAATTGACTTCAAAAATTCAAAGCTACTTAATTGAACAAAATTACTAAAATTACTTTTAAACTTTAAATTACAAATGAACGGAAAATCTTTACTGTAACCATCGAAACATAAAAAGGCAGATAATTTCCTAAGTACGAGAAAAAATGCCTTTACCAAGAAATTATTATTTGAAATTGGAACTAATGGACACCAGATTACAAATAATCCTTCCATAAGAGCCTTCAACTAAATTTGATAATCGTATAACAAATCATTGCTTGAAAATCAAATAGTAAACATCACAATAATTACCAATCACAAATAATTATTTGCGAATTAAAATAAATTTAAATCAAAAGAACATTTATTCAATTAATGCCCATCACTGATTTGAACTAAGTGGCATCACATTTGGCTATGGGTCCTGCCCAATGTGTATAGAACCATAGATGGCACAAGAACTAGATGTTGCATGCAGTACCAAAAGAGTATACAAAATATATAAGGTTGGATGGTCCATTCCGGAATGCACCACAACATTTGAAATGATGTATACGTCGAGTGGTTGATATTTTTTCGTATCTGAAGTGTTGAAGAAGTTGATCAAATGTATACAAAACTGCTATTATAAAAACACTTGCTTTCGGTACGCTCTAAAACATGTTATGGTCCATTCCTGAATGCACTACCCATTTCACAATCTGTATATTCTTCTCAAGTATGTCATGCGACATCTAGTTCTTGTGCAATTTATGATAGAATACAAGGTATTCCTATTACGAACCACGTTCCGCTATTTGTGACGTAATATATGTGAAAATGTATAGGAAAGCGCGGTGCAGAGAACACAATACTCTCTCTCCCCTCTCTGTCTTTCCTATAAAAATGTATATACATTAGTCACAAGCTATCAGCTGCAATGTGTCAAAATTTTAATTGGAACTCCTTGTCTTCTATATACCTTGGGCCCTGCCTATCTGTTTTTAATTATCTGTAGAAAGCCAGTGTTTCTATTTTATTCTCTTTCTCAAAAAAGACAAAGAAATGACACAAAAAGAATTGTTTATAAACGAAAATTTTTTATTTTTCATCATGAAAAATAAGATATTTCAGTTATTAGTATCTACTCACAGAGAGATTTAAGAGAGTTTAAACAAAAGCAACAAATTAACACATAAATATAAAACTATAAAAATTTTAAAACTTACAAATTCAGATAAAACATGCCGAAAAATCAGTTTACACACCCCTGCATATCTGTCTGGCTAATTTAATAGTAAAATTTAAATTTGAGACGGTCATTGACCTTTTTCATTCGCATAGAAAATCAAAAATGGCAAACCAGACAGATTTAATTGTTGTCTCGTTCTTTTTCATGGAGATGAACGGTTAGTCATAAAATGTTGATTGAGCGGCGCGTCGAACATTCATAATTCGAAGGATAAGGGTAGTTTTACATCTAGGACGGACATCGCAGTGTACAAATTTATATTATAATAAGAAAAACAACAACAACATTTCTTAGTAATTTTTTTTTTTTTAATATTTCTGACCAATTTTGTAAAAGGATAAGAAATAAAATTTAAGTCGCGCCCTTTTCAATTTAAAACGTACGCCATTTACCTATCTTAAGAACTTTGTGAAAATGTACGTCAACATTTTTGACACAATTTTTTTGTTATATTGTACGTACCTACCTACTTTAAAGTGGTACTGTTTCTTCGCAACATTTTATAATAGTTATAAAGTTGCAATACCTACTAATACTAATGTAAAGAGTATCCCCATATGTATGACGTATCCATTCATAGCGAAAGGAAATTTTAGATACTCTAACTGGGATACGGGGTGGAGACCAGGTATAGTTTCTATAGATCATTTCAAAAATTTGGTCGGGCGTGTAATGATCTCGCAGAACTTGTTGCGTTTTAATTAATTGAAAAATAAAAAAAATACTTTTTTGCAATTATTTTTCGTGTTGTGAAAAGTTTATTGGTTTTAATTGGTTGGAAATGCTTTATTGAAAAGTGAAAGTGTCCAAACGTGAATTGTGATTATGTGAAAAATTCTTGAAGTAATTTTACATTTTAGAACAATGGCAGAGAAATAACGGTGCAGACATTTTTTTTTCGTTTGTTCGTTCGTTCGTTTTGCTTTGTATCGGTGGCGCGGCGCGTTGATTTATAAAATTAAGTTTTCTTTTCTGTAGAGAATATTCGAGAATGATTGGAAATTAGGAAAACTTTAAGTTTTTGAGTGAAAATGCGGTTAAATAATTTTCTTGTTTGGAAGGAAATAAGAAGGAAATAAGGCCTTGGTACAAAACGGTAAAAAACAAATCAATTTACATTTTGTTTTAGTCAATGTGTGCGTAGTGAATTTTTTAGTGGTGTTGTGTAAGCCGGTCATTTAGCGTTTGTTTGCTTCAGACAGAACAGGTACACAGTGAATTGTGATGGCGGGAGTTTTTTTTAATTTTTATATATTTTCGTGTCAAAGGATAATGTCGTCTCTTGGTGCAGTGTAAATATTTATTAATTATTATAGTGGATAGGCATTTTTAGTTAAGATTTAAATTTAATGTTTAAAAACAATTGGGAGAGAGTATGACAGTTTTGATACCTATATGAATTTTTGTAAAACAAGTTCAATCTTGAAAAGTGTTATAATATAAAAAGTGTGTTGTTACCACCGCGTGTATTGACCTTTTTTAGTGGAATTAAGATTTTTATACTTTTACAGGGGTAAGTCGAAACTTTTTTTCAATAATTGTCTTTTTTTACATTTTATATTTTGTATAAAACATGTAGTTTACGATTCAACTTGCCTATATACAGGGCTGTGCCTCGAGAAAGTAATAAGGTAGTAGAATGAAGTTTGTTAAGGGAATAGGATAGTAGTGAAAAAATTCCAAAATATATAGGTATATAAAAAAATACGTTTTCTATAATTTTAAACATACTTTAAAAAGAAAACAAAATTATTCATATTGCAAAACATAAATAAACAAAAGTAACAAAACAATAATAAATTCACTTCAAATAAATTACATAAAGAAGTGGTGAAACAAAATATGTAGGGTAGGTAGCCCAAAAATAACAAAATTAAATTAAATTATAAGTTTGAAAATTAATTAAAATTTTGCGAGTAGTTAATTTGGTATATCCCAAGTTGAAGAATTTCAACCATTTAAAATTTCTTGACAGAGTAGGTTTCGTGTTTTCAACTGTGCCTATATTAAGAGTGAATTTCCCTTTTTAGTTTTTTAAATTCTTAAGGGAAGAAAATTTTCGCTTGGCATTATCCGTGCTATGTAGCTTCTTTCAGGAGTTACGGTGGTTTAAACAAAATATTTTGAATTTTTTAACTTCTTTTTATACGTTGACCTCTACTTTTTTTTGTAAAATGGTCGTTAACATAACCATTTTTTTATAAAAACCATAAACTGTAGACTCTCCTCTTTAATCTGACCTATTATACCATATGTGCTATCTGCAGCCGTTAAAGAGTTATTAGCTCAAAACCTATTCTGAAAGCTATTCTCAAACCTGAATTTGTTCCTTTAGTAACTGAAAGCACGTCATTTTAAAAAACTTATCGGCTAATTTCGGTATGACATGAATAGGTGTTGAGCTAATAACTCTTTAGGTCAAATTAAAAAGGAAAGTCTACAGTTTATGGTTTTTATAAAACATGGTTATGTTATCCACCATTTTGCACGTTGGAAAGGCCATGAAGTTCTGCATACAATGACAACTTAATTGTGCACGTGCGCCTAGTACTTTTTAGAATACAAGGTGTTTCGTGAAAAACTAGCTTTTGTTCTTAATCACCCTGTAACTCCTAAACGATTCCGGGGACCCGTTCCACCGTTCCTTTCGTAATTCAATTCAAAGAAAGATGTTGCGAGTTCAGCTGATTTGTTATTGTAGAACTAAGAAATAACAAAATAGCTTCCAATTAAAAATATAAGCATATAATATTGTCAGTTTTTTTTTATCAGTAAGTACTTGGACAAGCTTTGGACAAAACCTTTCGCGTGAATCTGAAGTTGCTGGTATACAAAGCTTCATTTTTACCAATTGTAACATAAATTAAACGTAAAAACAACGCCCCTCAGTTTCATCAACAAATAAAAAACAAACCAATCGGCGAAAATTTCTGATTTGGATTTATACAATTGGGCGAGAGGCGATAGAGGCGATACGCACTTTTGCGTTCCATTATGCATACAAGCTAAATTAAGTAAGACTGGACCAATGTTTGTCTTGGACTAAAATTTGCTAGTGTAAAAGGTCATTGCACTCTGCAAGTATTAACATCTAACAGAATTCATGAAGGAGCAGTCCATTTATTTTAGGAGCGAAAATCTATCCACATTCTAAGTTCATTTTACTGTTTTTTTTTTACATTCATGTAATTTTTTCTACATTTTGCGCCCATCGTTACTAACATTTGTGCCAAAAGAGGTAATTTAGTCATAAACCTACACAAATTTTAAATGATACCCGCATTCCTTTGCTTCTTATAAGTTGTAAGAGGTGTACAAGCAAAATTAAACAAGTACCTACAAAATCTTAAAATTTGCAATCAGAAAAGGCGAAGTGTAATGTGCTCAGATCAGTAAGTTTTTTTCTGCATAAATTGGTTTAAACATAAAAAGAGAAAACTTGAATACATAAAAAACAGTAAATAAAGAAAATTGTAACTTCATTGCGATACGAAAATTTTACTTATCTCTAAAGTGTTCAATACGTTCCTTCTTTGAAATTAAAAACTATAATTTAAGCTTGTGATTTATCATTTTTTTTTGGGTTTCTTTTTTGTTTCCATTAGAATAATTCAAATATTAAACGCCTTACAAATTACAACAAAAAAGTAGGTTCATAAACTCAGATTTTTAAACAAGTCCCTTTAGCAGCTTGTACGCCATCTACTGTTGTCTAGTAAAATTATGATCATAATTTGCATGAAGGAATCGGTTTTTAACCCTTGTGCAGATACTTAGTTCCAAAATTTCTAACGGACCCATTCATAAAAACCCATTCATAAAAGTTTTATTAAATAGGTAAGAAAGGTATTGGTAGTACACTTCTCATACCATAAGCTGCTAACAGAATTTGTTCTCACAAACCTTTCGAAAGAACCAAAAGTAAAGGAACAAATTTCATAAGAATTTCAAATTTACGACTTATTTTCTACTGTGGACATATTATAAGTTGCGGATTAAAAAACTAAAGCAAATTGCTTCTAAAAATTAAGGTTATTTGAAAAAGATAGTAAATAGTCGAGGGTGCTTTTTAAAGAAATAAAATAAAATTTCAAAAACTATTTCCCGTTATAACAACGTTACTAATTTATATGCCACCTTATATTGATTTTTTTTAATATACTCACGCTCTATGACGTTTCAAAAACATTTCATTTACCTTATCTTATAAGGAACTATACTTTAAACATCATCTTCTTTAAAAAAAAAAAACTTTAAATAAAAACTCATTTAATCCTGTTCTACGAATTTATTTATTTAATTTGAGTAGCGACGCGTTTAGCTTTCTTAGGGTATTATCAATCAACTGAAATGCAGATTGTTAATTAAACCTGACTATCGTAATATTTGGGAATTTTAAATTTACAGTAGCGAGCACTACAAATCCATACATAAGAGTGATGCTATTATTCATGAAATCTTACTGATCGTTTACCAAAAATTAACCTTTACGACTTTCATTATTAATGTAATATATTTCATATTTATCTTCGACTTTTCCACCATCCACGTTTTTTAAAAGTTGTAATTTATTTAAAGATGTAGTATGACCAGTATCAACTTAACTGAATTTTTCTACTGCACTTTTTGTAAAAAACGTAAAAATATCTGGATACGTTCAATTTGAAGAAAAACTTATTCGGATTAAAGCGATGGGAGATTTGTTTTAATTGAAAGCAGCTGCCAAATTTTCGGTGATGAGTATTCGATGTAAAGAATATTATCGGCTGTTCAAAGTAAACATGTAAAGAAACAATTACAACCCGTAATTGGAGAAATTCACCGGCAAGCAAATCATTCTAGATTGTTCTATTGACTTATTACAATTAAAACAAGACATTTATTTTGGAAAAAAAACATCTTTTATCTCGTCTTATTCATCTTTATTAAAAAAATTGTACACGAGATATTTATCTTCTACAGTACTTTCTTATAAATTAATAAACAATAAAAAAACAATAATTCTAAAATTTATTATTATTGAACTTATACTAAAGGGTTTTCCAATAAGAGGTGTTATTTTGATATTCAAAGAAAAATGCAATTTTTTGAGACCAATGATCGGATCTTTATTTCATTATAAAGAGGAAGATATGCCGTTAATAATGGAAAATAACGTCAGGCAAATGACAACCACGACCACGCCTACAGAACCATATCCCTTTCATGAAATTTTCCATAACCAAATCGCAAAGTGGCTGCCCTATATCCTCGATAGTCTCACGAATTCCATCTTTGAGGTCTTGAATCGACGCTGGGCTGTTGGCGTAGACCTTCTCTTTCACGTGGACCCAAAGGAAGAAGTCGCAAGGTGTTAAGTCACAAGATCTCGGTGGCCAATTGTGATCACCTCTTCGAGAGATAACACGGTCCGGAAACTTTTCCCGTAAAAGATCAATGGTTTCGTTGCTTGTATGGCACGTAGCGCCGTCTTGTTGAAAGTAAACGTTGTCCAGATCAATACCATCCAATTCCGGCTATAAAAATCATTAATCATCTGTCGATAGCGCAATCCATTCACCGTAACTGTTGCTCCAGCCTCATTTTCGAAAAGTAAGTTCCAATGACCCCGCGGGACTATAAATCGCACCAAACAGTCACACGTTGATGATAGAGAGGCTTTTCAACAATAACTCTTGGGTTTTCCGAGCCCCAGATGCGACAATTTTGCTTGTTGACGAAGCCATCGAGGTGGCAATGGGCCTCATCACTCAAGCTGAGTTTTCGATGGATTTCCGGGTTATTTTCATGCATTTCAAGGACTCAATCAGCAAAGACTCGACGTTGTTGATGATCGGCCGGCTTGAGTTCTTGTGTTAACTGAACTTTATAAGCCTTAAGACCTAAATCTTTATGCAAAATACGGTGTAATGACGTTTGTGGAATGCCTAATTCCAAAGAACGACGAGGAATGGACAAACCTGGGTTTACTTCAACACTTTCGGCTACAGCAGCAATATTCTCGGCTGTTTTTGAGCGACGTGCACGGGTTTTATTCTTCACATCACTAACTTGTCCCGACAGCTCGAATTTTTCTACCAATATCTGTATTGCGGTCCGACAAGGTGCTTCACGACGACCCAAAAATGTTCGAGTTTTACGAACCGTCTCTGCCACATTTTCACCATTTTTATAGTGAATTTTAAAAATTTCAATGCGTTGTTGAATCGTGTATCGTTCCATTTTTATAAATGGTGTAGTTTCTACTTGTCAAATGTCAAAAAACGACAGCTCCAAAAGTGACATCTACCGAAATAGCGGCCTAATTAAAATAACACCTCTTATTGGAAGACCCTTTACTTACAGACTAAATAAATAAATTTAATTCAATTTTTATGAAGAAATCATAAAAGCAAAGATAGAAGAAAAGAAAAACAAAAAGAGATAAGAAAATTTAGCAAACGAAAACAAAGAATTATTAAAACATAAAAAAAATAAAAATAAAAAACTGAAAGGAATAATAAAAGACTAAAGATTATGTAACCGGAGTAACCTTCCAAAACGAATCAACTGAACAAGGAAACAACCCTCCATGAGTCGTTTAGAGAATGTGGGAATAAGAATTTTTCGGCGTCTTGCTGAACACAGAAATTGTAAGCGATCATTAAGATATCTAGGTTTGTGTGAGGCAATAAGGCCGAAGAGGAAGATCAACCCTCTGCGATGCAAGTATGTCTGCAATGTTCACATAACTTCGCAGTCCATGGATAAACCGAAGACAATCATTAAAGGCTATATCCATTCTACGTTCACTTGTAGTATCTAGTTTAGGGTAAACAAAATTTCCAAAGCAGAAGTGAGGCGAGAGGAAAACCTTCACAAGTCCTTCACGAGTGCGGAGTGGTAGTATATTAGCACACAACCACAACGTCCGCAGACCAGAATACATTTTCCTCAATTGTGCGCTGATATAATTTGTGCACTCTAAACTGGAATTTATCATAACTCCAAGGGTCTTAACCCTATCTACATACGAAAGGGTAACAGAGTCGATACAAACTGGTGGAAGCTGCTCGGGTTCAAAGCTTGGGTTGTGTATTGGGTTTACACAACATTTCGCAGGGTTTAGCCTTATATTATTATCACGAGCCCCCTCAGATAGGTTTACTAGATCCTCGTTAATGCACCGCAAACAGTTCTCCATAAGGCCGATAGAGCTACTATGGTAAATCTACACGTCATCCGCATACAAGTGAACCTTAGCGAATTTGATTTTCTATGGCAGATCATTTATAAATAGAGAGAACAGAAGTGGTCCAAGAATAGAACCTTGTGGAACACCTCGACGCAGTGATAATATACCAGAAAACTCACCATCAACTTTTACTCGTTGCTGTCGACTTGATAGCAAGCTCATTACAAGCCTACAGGCTGAACTAGAAAAATTGAAAATATTTTTTAAAATGGTTTACGCTATCGTAGCCTTGGAAAAGTCCAGCAATATCACTATTGCAAACTCGTCGTTGTCAAGTGCCGCACGCAAATCGGAGGTAACGCATAATAAAGCAGTTTCGCAACTGTTGAGGGAGCGATAGCCCGACTGCCAGAGCGATATCATACGATTTTCCTCTAAAAAATAATTCAATTGCCAGTACATGAGCTTTTCAAGGGCTTTTGCCAGAAAGTATAACACACTTACCGGGCGGTAATCAGAACCAGTGGTAGGTGATTTGTTTTTGGCAATTCGGATGACAATGGCCACTTTCCACGATGAGGGAAACGTAGATGTTGTAAGGCATGCATTGAATAGGAGCAGGATTGCATTTTGGATACTAGGGAAAATACTTTTAAGAAAGCGTGAAGGTAATCCGTCTGGTCCAACAAATGCTGATTGGGAAATTCTTCATCAGTATCTTAGAGAAGTAGATTTGTTAGTTTGTTTTTCTTCGTGGGATGTTGATGAATGCACATTACAACTTAATGACATACTTAGTCTTGGCATGCATCAATACATTCCTTATTCTTACAGCAGTTCTCTACAACAGTAAAATCGCTCTTGGTTAAACGATAAGTTCAACCAAGTAATAAAAGCGAAAGAGTCTGCTTTTCGCGCCTATCAAATGTATCCATGTCCACAACTGAAACATGTCGACAAGATCACACGGAACACCTGTAAGTCCATCATCAAGACAGAAAAATTTCTTTTTGACCAAAGTGTGAGACAAAAAATCTTGGCAAGCCACAAAGGCAGCAAAGGCTTCTGGTTTCCGGCCAAAACCATCAGGAACATCTTCAGCAGTTCCTCTATACCTTCACTACTTAATAATGATGAAATGGTTTTTGACTCCCTGTATCAAGCTAATATTTTGACTGGTAGATTCGCTTCAAATTCTCTATATAAGAGCCAATACACATCCGTGAGTGTTCAAAGGATCAACGTCTCAAAAGCCATTGGTTCTGATGGTTTCTCACCCCTGTTAATAAAAAGTTGTGCAATGCTCTCAATTATGGTTTCCGGCCTGGACGCTCATCTGGATTCTTGCTGACTTCTTACGGAACATTCGAACCGTATTCTTCATAATTCAATACAAAATCGTTGCTCTAGTAATTTAAAAGGTCTTTGATAGAGTCTGCCTTTCAGCCATTTTAGTTAAACTTAAAGTACTTGATCTCTCCCCTCCTCTTCTATTATAGATTGAACATTTTTTACCTGACCGCATAATACCGGTTGTTGATGGGGTTTCACCAGAACTTCACCCTATAAATGCCGATATGCCCCAGCGCTCTGTTATCTTTCCATCTATCTGCTTAATTTTCATTAATGATCTATTTTCCTTGATTTTGCTTGCTCCTTTGATACTCTTGGGGACTCCAGAGAGAATGCCACATCTGTCAAACGAGATTGTACGTTTAGGTCAATATATGACGACCTTTATCATATCCTTGCTTAGAATAAAGTGACTCGCATCGAGTTCGAGCCATCTCAGTCCCAAAGCTGTCTCATCTCTTTGAAGCAAGATCATAACCTTTCTCTCCCATTTCTTTTGATGGAGCACTGACATACGATACACCATCATTATCCATTCTTGGCATTAAAATTTCCAATAGGTTAAGCGGGACGGATCACATCTTGTCTATTTCAAAAGAAGCATCGAAATGTCTTGGATTTCTAAAAAGGTGTAAGAAATATTTCAGCTCATCGAATCTAGCGCTCCTCTATAAGTCCTACACCAGACCTAGAATTTAATACAATTTTCATAGCTGGGCCAGGGATGGTCTTACAGTCTTACTTTTATTGGATATTGTCCAAAAAAGAACCTTCAAGCTCACTGGCGATATAGCAATAACTTGTAATATCGACTCACTCGAACATCACCGCAATGATGGGTGCCTTTCACTCCTTTATCGGTCAATAATCCGATGCAATATCTAGTCTGATTTCTTGTAGGATAATTCCTACACGCAATATTCTCAGTGAAAATCGCGCACATCCTTATATCCATAAAAATACCTTCGGCCGTACAGTAAAATTCCATGACGCTTTTTTATCCTGAAATGTGCGAATGTGAAACAGTCTACCATTTTCTGTTTTTACTTCAACATACAATCTGCGACAGTTTAAAGGTGACACACATCAGTACCTCTGCCACTCTCCCCACCTTCCCTAACTCCTTTCCCTATCACCTACCTGTCATGCTGTGCTTTGCATCATAAGGTATCCCCTGAACCTTAATTATATAAAAAGAAATCAAACTTTCTTGACTTTAGTAGAGGTAAAATTTGTACATTCCTGTATCTTGCAAAGTTACAATTTATGATGAATTGAACAAAATGTGTTTCATTATTTTTAATAACTAAAATGAATGATTTGGAAGTTTTACAAACCAAAACAAAATAAATAATTTAACGCTTCGTTTGACTTCGCGAGTGACAAAAGTTGAACGTTGAGCAACTTTCTTCGTTCCGAGTGGTAGCCACTCACTAATCTGTTCGACCCGTGTCTTTTAAATGATAAATTTTGTGCATTTGACATTTGCAAGTGTCTTCGAAAGTGTAATTTGCTTCCAGCTTATACCGCCTTTAAACCAAAGTTGCGACCCCCCCCCCCCCCCCCGGGGTCATATTAATGATCATTGGTTCAATTACGTAATTGCACAATCATTCCTGTTTTCGGGTGGCACACGGCAATGACGGTCTTCACGTAATCAGATTTGACAGATTAGATTTGACCCATTAAATGTGTCACTTGTGCATACTGGCGATTACTCCCATATCCTTAAATTTCACAGCAATATCCGCGTATATGTGGCTGTTTCTTCGTGCCTTTCTCAGATCCTTTATATAAATGCGCCACAGCTCGCACAACTTATAATTTTCAGCAGTTTTCCACAATCTTGCTTTTTTCTTCGTCTCTTTTTCATTCGTCTCTTTTTCCATCTATAATGTATGAAATTTTTTTGAAGAATTCAATAATTCAAGAATGCAAAATTTTCCTTGAAAAATGTATCAGCCAATTTCACAAATGACATCTGACAGTGATGGCTGGAAAATCAGCTGATTTTTCCAATAAATTGCAGTTCCTCACCGCTGAAAGCGCGCTTATCGCTAAAAGAAATGACAAGAAATGCATAATTGCAAACGAATGAGCTTGTGGGGGCGTAATTGGCGCAATGACGAAACAAATGACCATTGCGCCAATGATGCAGTGACACACGAGCTATGCAATGATCATTGATATGTCCCGTGTGTCTAGGGTATTATGTTATATTATATATATATATTTATATCTACTACCATATCCTTGTATAGTTGTTTAAAAAAATATAATTACTGTTTTCAACTAAAATGAGAAATCCTTAAAAGTAACAAACCAAAAAAGCAACTCACCCTCAAGATGAAAAACTTTGCCCGAAATATATATGTAGGTATAACAGCACATGGTAGATTTCCCAATCGTTAAGGGCATCGCGATTAGCTATCCATTTTTACTCTGCAAATTGAGGCAAATAACTTAGCTCATATTGTGCACATACATATATACAAACTAACATATGTACATATATGTTTGTAGATGTTTTCAATGGATGTGGTCAGGCGAACCTAAATGGGCGGTTTTCATTTGCACGCAAAATAGTAATTTAGACACGAAACTTGATGTTTAAGTGTTTTTAATATAAAATTTCTCCACCAGCTATATTTACGGAACAATTTTGTTATTATGAAGAAAATTAGTTTGACTCAATATAATTTAGGTAGGCATATAGATTTAGGTAGTATTTTTTTTTTGTATAGAGATATATTGAAAATTATTCACTTAAGTACTATTTAGATTTCAGGGTAAATTACCTTCTCCAGTGCAAGCTTGTAAGATTTTTTCTAAGACATATAATTTTGTATTCAAGTCTTTCACCTTCAAAATAATATATATAGAAAAAATGGCAAAAGTCGAAAATATTTAATACCAACTTAGTAGAGAGAAAATTATACTCAGAATTTATATATTTAAAAAAGTCATATTATTTCTTGAAACCGGCACAAATTTCATGTGCTCATTTATTTATTTTTTAACTTAGTATCTTAAGAGGGACAATTCTAGGAAAAATAAGAATGGTAATTTTTGTCATCCATTTCAGAGTTTCCCTTTCCACTTAAAGTTTTTTTTTCGGCTACTTTTTTCTACTTTGTTTTATCATTTGGTATCTTTAGAACGACAGTTGAAAAGGAGTCTGTGACGTGCAGCCCTGCAAGGTGAAAGATGATAACGGCAAAAATTTGTTGATCTGAAGGAACTTTGTTGCGCTGAAGATCGCATTTCGATCTCCTACTGCGGGCACTGTAGTGGGGTCCGACTTGATGTTTATAGGCGTACCAAAAAGTTATGTACTCATATGCGTCATACCACTGCGAAATAAATATGAGATTACTTGATTCTGTGAGTACTGTAGTAATGTATGGTGGTGATGACCTGATGATAGGTCATGTACAAAGAATTTATGTTCACATGTAATGTCAATAGTAAAAAGGTCTCAACCATTAGCCCTTGGGGAGGGCGAAGTCGTTCAAAGTTGATGGATTGAAAATTAAGTATGTATGATAGTAGATCTTATATGTCTAGTATAAATGACAGCTAATAGATTACCGGCTATAATCTCTAACCGGACTGTGACTTGAATGGGCATATCTTAATCATCACGTTGTTCCCGTTGACACCGTGAGTGCCAATAAGATCTTAAGCCCGAATGGAGCTGTCGTGTCCCAAAAGTAATCAATCAATAATACTCACGAAACCATCAAATAAATAAGAACGACTTAATTAATCACGGTAAACCTTCTTCAAATAAGAACAACGTTCAAATTACTTTAAAACATAATTCTTTATTACGTGAAAACAAAGTGACCCATCTTAATAATACGTCAAGTACTCCGAACCGAAACTTGACACTGCGATGACTGATAACAAACGGGCACTCACCAGACCAGTCATTGGTCTTTTATGCCCCCATATTCGGAAATAAACTTTCTTTGCTCACAACGCGGATGTAAACAAACGACGTCAACTTTGTCGTTTGCTCTACCGGTTGCAGCACCTGAGTCGTTAGTAGTAAGCAATCGCTTTACAGAACAATTACCATGCGAGGTTAATTGTTATCGTAATCGTTGATTGCTCCACTAAGCGCTCATCGCAACCAGCTGTTGAGCTAATCAGCGAAATAACCGACAGTTGCAGACAATACCATGCGAGGTTACTGTTTAGCAACTGCTAATTATTTCACTAAAATGTGCCCTTGGCTGCTGGAAGAATCTTCCTTATATTAGACCATAACAGAGCTACCAGTCCCGTTTGATAAAAGCATATCTGCAAGAAGATACCAGTGGGAGTAACCATGGCCCTATGGTTATGGATTACTCAGCCATACCAACTGTTTAGCCAACATTGCTAAATTGGTACCACGGGGTTGAGGAGACCTTTAAAGCTTGCTTTACATCTCAACTGGTGAAGGCCCCTTGATGGGAGCGACGTGAGGGTTGTGGTAGCCCATATGCGGGCAGAGAAAGATTATCAGAGCCTTGCTTGCGTAGGTGCACATACTCTAGATAATGGGAGAAGTATGTCACTTACATAAAATGCGGACTGCAACTTAGGATTTGAAGTTATGGTTGCGTACGCATTGTATGCTCAGATACTTGGCTCTCGGCGCGGCGTTGCGCTAAATTAGCCGGTCGCAGTGACCCACCGATCTGTAGAGATTTTAGATAAAAGTATGGTTGCTTACTTATAGCATGCTCAGATATTAGGCAGCCTGCGTGGAGTTGAGCTAAATAAGCCGGGTTCTGTGACCCACAGATCGGCATAGATTTTAGATAGGTCCCAGTTTCACCAGTAATTCATCCAATCATGCACTGGACAAACTGGGACTCATAGGGAGAGGATATACTCATGAGGGCGCCGATTGACGCGTTGTAGCTAAATCGTGCATTAGGGTGTCGTTGGACTAAGACTTTTAACTTTTAAACTTACATACCTATATTAAAAAGTTGGATATTTTGGGTTATTCCTTATGCCTGCCTATTTAAAGTAAAAAATAAATATTTCTTCAAAAGTCTCGTTTGTTATAAGATATTTCGATTTTATTTTCCTCTGTAAGAACGTGTGGTATAAATGAAGTAGGTTGAAGATTGTAAGATGCCCAAATAAATTATATTTAGTAAAGCAAGGCAAGACTTAACTTGCCAATCCCACCGCTGCCACCATTATTTTATAATATCGCTCTTGGTTATGAAAAGTCTGAGAGTGCTTGTTTTAAGTTCATCAGCCTTGAGGATATAGTCTAATTTACTTATTTAGCTCCACTTTTTAAATAACAATTTTAATTTTTATTAAAACTATTTGTAATTTAATGACACTTGTTTTATAGGGTTTTACCATGGGTCAGCTTTGTGGGCATATACACCCATGACAAGTCACTTTTTGGTGTGGATTTTGGGCAAAAAATAGAATCATTGAACAATATTTCTAAAAAGATGATGCTATAAATGCGATGGATGTAAATTCCGAGTGATACCAATCAATACTTAGTGACAATTTATGACCAGAATTGAATCGTATTTATGTATATGAGGTGTGTACTTTCAGTAATATGTTGCTACATGTCACACTGCTACGTTTCTATGATTAAATGCAGTTTTCAAATGGATTGTTTTTTTTTGTTAAGTACACAAAACCTAAAGAACAACATTCGAGTTGAAGAGTTGGTGAAATAATTCCAAGAACATGTCGAAAAGTCATTGAATATTTCGATATTTGAATTGATACCTGGTAGATGTAGTTGTGGTGAACATTTCTATAATATTCTCTTGCACACTAGTATGTATAATTGTAGTAGATTATAATTAAAAAAAAAAAAAAAAACAGCTTGAAAAAATTCAAAATATTTTTTTTTGTATTCGAGAGAAAAAATCTAAGCGCATATTTTTGGATAACCCTTTACATAAAAGATGGCATTTTATTTCCTTAGAACTGAATACTATTCACATTTTGAACAAAGTCCGAATTATCCTGGGCAAATAATCAACTCTGAGTTCTTTTTCATTATCTTGTAGGACTATTTTGCGCCATTGTATCTCTTTTGATTAAATTATTTATGTGGAGAATACTACTTCACTTCCTTCACTTTCTTGTACTTTTTTCAAATCTTGCATTACTTTAATGATTGTTTGTAAAAACTTTATTTTTATTTCGCGCTCCAGCGAGATAATAATATCTATAATCGAATCACAGTAAATAAACAATCTTTTGGGATTCTAGATGTTTTAAATACTAAGACTAGGAAAACAGTTTAATATTTCAATAAAATTTTTAACAAATGTTAAAGTAGCTTATCATAAATCACAAACAAACGATAGTATAACATAATACATAATTAATAATGCTTTCTCAAAGCAAGTCTAGGAAATCTCCTCTGCACACCCTTCCTTCGAATACCATGGTAATAATTCTAAAGGACAGAACAATAATACAGGGGTAGTCGTATCCAAAGAAGTGTATAGACTTTTTAGTGAGAGTATATGTTCACGAATACTCTCCAGTACGACGATATTATCTTTACGTCCTATAATTTACAAATCGAGTGCAATTTTGCCAAAAGATGTATTCATTACAGGAATTTCGATAGAATTAATCCGAAGTCTCTTTGCGCGGAGTGTGTAGATTATCCCTGGAACTACATATATAACCTCGAGTCGGTTGATGACCAGGTATGTTTTATTAGCGGCTCAATTGAATACATGTACAATAGACACGTACCTTTAAGAAGAAAAATACTGAGTTTCACATCCTGCCCATGGTTCTCTGCTGAGATCGAAGGTATGATTGCTGAGTGGGAATATTTATATTCTAGGTTTCGAAGACTTAAAACTACTGAAAGTCGCAAATTATACAACGTTTCAAGAAATGCGGTGAATTTAAAGGTTCGAGCGGCTAAGCGATCCTACTACAAACGTAAATTGTACCTACCATGCCCCCGAAAACGCTCTGGCGTAATCTGCGAAACGCTGGTGTATGCGGTATTGAGACTATAAAACCCACACTCTGTCCCAACGTGTTGAATAGGTACTTTGTTGGTAATCAGCAATTGGCAGATTCCGACCATTATACGCCAATGTTGGACATATCCGATGATAACACGACAGATTTCAGTTTTCATGGTGCGAATAGGAGTGAGCTACTTAATGCTATTTTTGCCATCAAATCAAATGCTATCGGTTATGATGGTATGTCCCCCAAATTTTTGAAGATAATCGCTCCAATTATTATTGGCCCTCTGCTGCATGTATTTAATACCTGTATTTCTAAGTCTGTTTTTCCTATCTCCTGGAAGACTTCTAATGTAGTTCCCATTCCAAAAAGAGGGACGTGTATCCGTCCTGAGGATTATAGGCCTATCAGCCTACTTTGTTTTCTTTCCAAAGTGCTAGAAAGAAAGCTGTATTGGCAAGTTCAACGGTTCATATTAAGGAATGACATCATAAGCGAATGGCAGTCTGGTTTTCGTCCTGGGCTTAGTTGTGAAAGTGCCGTCTTGAAGGTTACAACTGACATTCAGTCATCGCTCGATAACAGAGAAATCGCTATTTTGAATCTTCTTGATTTTTTGAAAGGCATTTGACAGCGTCTCATATAATAAATTACTGAGTAAACTTCAGAACCATTTTCATTTTTCATATGGGGCGACTCTTTTAATTAATAACTTCCTGTCCAATAGATTACATCGTGTGTGCCTGAGTGAGG
>OZ005743.1:14026475-14094555 GCA_963930735.1 Dioctria linearis | reverse complement strand
ATCTGTCGATAGCGCAATCCATTCACCGTAACTGTTGCTCCAGCCTCATTTTCGAAAAGTAAGTTCCAATGACCCCGCGGGACCATAAATCGCACCAAACAGTCACACGTTGATGATAGAGAGGCTTTTCAACAATAACTCTTGGGTTTTCCGAGCTCCAGATGCGACAATTTTGCTTGTTGACGAAGCCATCGAGGTGGAAATGGGCCTCATCACTCAAGATGAGTTTTCGATGGAATTACGGATCATTTTCATGCATTTCAAGGACCCAATCAGCAAAGACTCGACGTTGTTGATGATCGGCCGGCTTGAGTTCTTGTGTTAACTGAACTTTATAAGCCTTAAGACCCAAATCTTTATGCAAAATACGGTGTAATGACGTTTGTGGAATGCCTAATTCCAAAGAACGACGAGGAATGGACAAACCTGGGTTTACTTCAACGCTTTCGGCTACAGCAGCAATATTCTCGGCTGTTCTTGAGCGACGTGCACGGGTTTTATTCTTCACATCACTAACTTGTCCCGACAGCTCGAATTTTTCTACCAATTTCTGTATTACGGTCCGACAAGGTGCTTCAAGACGACCCAAAAATGTTCGAGTTTTACGAACCGTCTCTGCCACATTTTCACCATTTTTATAGTGAATTTTAATAATTTCAGTGCGTTGTTGAATCGTTCCATTTTTATTAATGGCGTAGTTTCTACTTGTCAAATGTCAAAAAATGACAGCTCCAAAAGTGACATCTACGGAAATAGCGGGCTAATTAAAATAACACCTCTTATTGGAAGACCCTTTACTTACAGACTAAATAAATAAATTTAATTCAATTTTTATGAAGAAATCATAAAAGCAAAGATAGAAGAAAAGAAAAGCAAAAAGAGATAAGAAAATTTAGCAAACGAAAACAAAGAATTATTAAAACATAAAAAAAAATAAAAATAAAAACTGAAAGTAATAATAAAAGACTAAAGATTATGTGATCGGGGTAACCTTCCAAAAGTATGCATGCTTTCCGCCCCTGGATATATGACGAATCAACTGAACAAGGAAACAACCCTCCATGAGTCGTTTAGAGAATGTGGGAATAAGAATTTTTCGGTGTCTTGCTGAACACAGAAATTGTAAGCGATCATAAAGATATCTAGGTTTGTGTGAGGTAATAAGGCCGAAGAGGAAGATCAACCCTCTGCGATGTAAGTATGTCTGCAATGTACACATAACGTCGCAGTCCATGGATAAACCGAAGACAATCATTAAAGGCTATATCCATTCTACGTTCACTTGTAGTATCTAGTTTAGGGTAAACAAAATTTCCAAAGCAGAAGTGAGGCAAGAGGAGAACCTTGACAAGTCTTTCACGAGTGCGGAGTGGTAGTATATCAGCACACAACCACAACGTCCGCAGACCAGAATAAATTTTCCTCAATTGTGCGCTGATATAATTTGTGCACTTTAAACTGGAATTTATCATAACTCCAAGGCTCTTAACCCTATCTACATACGGAAGGGTAACAGAGTCGATACAAACTGGTGGAAGCTGCTCGGGTTCAAAGCTTGGGTTGTGTATTGGGTTTACACAGCATTTCACAGGGTTTAGCCTTATATCATTATCACGAGCCCCCTCAGATAGGTTTACTAGATCCTCGTTAATGCACCGCAAACAGTTCTCCATAAGGCCGATAGAGCTACTATGGTAAATCTACACGTCATCCGCATACAAGTGAACCTTAGCGAATTTGATTTTCTCTGGCAGATCATTTATAAATAGAGAGAACAGAAGTGGTCCAAGAATAGAACCTTGTGGAACACCTAGACGCAGTGATAATATACCAGAAAACTCACCATCAACTTTTACTCGTTGCTGTCGACTTGAAAGCAAGCTCATTACAAGCCTACAGCCTGAACTAGAAAAATATTTTTTAGTTTAGACATGAGCTTAAAATGGTTTACGCTATCGTAGCCTTGGAAAAGTCCAGCAATATCACTATTGCAAACTCGTCGTTGTCAAGTGCCGCACGCAAATCGGAGGTAACGCATAATAAAGCAGTTTCGCAACTGTTGAGGGAGCGAAAGCCCGACTGCCAGAGCGATATCATACGATTCCCCTCTAAAAAAGAATTCAATTGCCAGTACATGAGCTTTTCAAGGGCTTTTGCCAGATAGTATAACACACTTATCGGGCGGTAATCAGAACCAATGGTAGGTGATTTGTTTTTGGCAATTGGGATGACAATGGCCACTTTCCACGATGAGGGAAACGTAGATGTTGTAAGTCATGCATTGAATAGGAGCAGGATTGCATTTTGGATACTAGGAAAAATACTTTTAAGAAAGCGTGGACGTAATCCGTCTGGTCCAACAGCATCGGACTTCGTCAAATACAAATGCTGATTGGGAAATTCTCAATCAGTATCTTAGAGAAGTAGATTTGTCAGTCTGTTTTTTATCGAGGGATGTTGATGAATGCACATTACAACTTAATGACATACTTAGTCTTGGCATGCATCAATACATTCCTTATTCTTACAGCAGTTCTCTACAACAGTAAAATCGCTCTTGGTTAAACGATAAGTTCAACCAAGTAATAAAAGCGAAAGAGTCTGCTTTTCGCGCCTATCAAATGTATCCATGTCCACAACTGAAATAAGTTGACAAGATCGCACGGAACACCTGTAAGTCCATCATCAAGACAGAAAAATTTCTTTTTGACCAAAGTGTGAGACAAAAAATCTTGGCAAGCCACAAAGGCAGCAAAGGCTTCTGGTTTCCGGCCAAAACCATCAGGAACATCTTCAGCAGTTCCTCTATACCTTCACTACTTAATAATGATGAAATGGTTTTTGACTCCCTGGATCAAGCTAATATTTTGACTGGTAGATTCGTTTCAAATTCTCTATATAAGAGCCAATACACATCCGTGAGTGTTCAAAGGATCATCGTCTCAAAAGCCATTGGTTCTGATGGTTTCTCACCCCTGTTAATAAAATGCTGTGCAATGCTCGCAATTATGGTTTCCGGACTGGACGCTCATCTGGATTCTTGCTGACTTCTTACGGAACATTCGAACCGTATTCTTCATAATTCAATACAAAATTGTTGCTCTAGAAATTTAAAAGGTCTTTGATAGAGTCTGCCTTTCAGCCATTTTAGTTAAACTTAAAGTACTTGATCTCTCCCCTCCTCTTCTATTATAGATTGAAAGTTTTTTACCTGACCGCATAATACCGGTTGTTGATGGGGTTTCACCAGAACTTCACCCTATAAATGCCGATATGCCCCAGCGCTCTGTTATCTTTCCATCTATCTGCTTAATTTTCATTAATGATCTATTTTCATTGATTTTGCTTGCTCCTTTGATACTCTTGGGGACTCCAGAGAGAATGCCACATCTGTCAAACGAGATTGTACGATTAGGTCAATATATGACGACCTTTATCATATCCTTGCTTAGAATAAAGTGACTCGCATCGAGTTCGAGCCATCTCAGTTCCAAAGCTGTCTCATCTCTTTGAAGCAAGATCATAACCTTTTTCTCCCATTTCTTTTGATGGAGTACTGATATACGATACACCATCATTATCCATTCTTGGCATTAAAATTTCCAATAGGTTAAGCGGGGCGGATCACATCTTGTCTATTGCAAAAGAAGCATCGAAATGTCTTGGATTTCTAAAAAGGTGTAAGAAATATTTCAGCTCATCGAATCTCTATAAGTCCTACACCAGACCTAGAATTTAATACAATTTTCATAGCTGGGCCAGGGATGGTCTTACAGTCTTACTTTTATTGGATATTGTCCGAAAAAGAACCTTCAAGCTCACTGGCGATATAGCAATAACTTGTGATATCGACTCACTCGAACAACGCCGTAATGATGGATGCCCTTCACTCCTTTATCGGTCAATAATCCGATGCAATATCTAGTCTAATTTCTTGTAGGATAATTCCTACACACAATATTCTCAGTGAAAATTGCGCAGATCCTTATATCCATAAAAATACCTTCGGCCGTACAGTAAAATTCCATGATGCTTGTTTATCCTGAAATGTGCGAATGTGAAACAGTCTACCATTTTCTGTTTTTACTTCAATATACAATCTGCGACAGTTTAAAAGTGACATACATCAGTACCTCTGCCACTCTCCCCACCTTCCCTAACTCCTTTCCCTATCACCTACCTGTCATGCTGTGCTTTGCATCATAAGGTATCCCCTGAACCTTAATTATATAAAAAGAAATCAAACTTTCTTGACTTTAGTAGAGGTAAAATTTGTACATTCCTGTATCTTGCAAAGTTACAATTTATGATGAATTGAACAAAATGTGTTTCATTATTTTTAATAACTAAAATGAATGATTTGGAAGTTTTACACCAAAACAAAATAAATAATTTAACGCTTCGTTTGACTTCGCGAGTGACAAAAGTTGAACGTTGAGCAACTTTCTTCGTTCCGAGTGGTAGCCACTCACTAATCTGTTCGACCCGTGTCTTTTAAATGATAAATTTTGTGCATTTGACATTTGCAAGTGTCTTCGAAAGTTTAATTTGTTTCCAGCTTATACCGCCTTTAAACCAAAGTTGCGACCCCCCCCCCCCCCGGGGTCATATTAATGATCATTGGTTCAATTACGTAATTGCACAATCATTCCTGTTTTCGGGTGGCACACGGCAATGTCGGTCTTCACGTAATCAGATTTGACAGATTAGATTTGACCCATTAAATGTGTCACTTGTGCATACTGGCGATTACTCCCATATCCTTAAATTTCACAGACATATCCGCGTATATGTGGCTGTTTCTTCGTGCCTTTCTCAGATCTTTTATATAAATGCGCCACAGCTCGCACAACTTATAATTTTCAGCAGTTTTCCACAATCTTGCTTTTTTCTTCGTCTCTTTTTCCATCTATAATGTATGAAATTTTTTTGAAGAATTCAATAATTTGGGAAACATGCAAAATTTTCCTTGAAAAATATATCAGCCAATTTCACAAATGACATCTGACAGTGATGGCTGGAAAATCAGCTGATTTTTCCAATAAATTGCAGTTCCTCACCGCTGAAAGCGCGCTTATCGCTAAAAGAAATGACAAGCAATGCATAATTGCAAACAAATGAGCTTGTGGGGGCGTAATTGGCGCAATGACGAAACGAATGACCATTGCACCAATGATGTAGTGACACACGAGCTATGCAATGATCATTGATATGTCCCGTGTGTCTAGGGTATTATGTTATATATATATATTTATATCTACTACCATATCCTTGTATAGTTGTTTAAAAAAATATAACTACTATTTTCAACTAAAATGAGAAATCCTTAAAACTAACCAACCAAAAAAGCAACTCACCCTCAAGATGAAAAACTTTGCCCGAAATATATATGTAGGTATAACAGCACATGGTAGTAGATTTCCCAATCGTTAAGGGCATCGCGATTAGCTATCCATTTTTACTCTGCAAATTGAGGCAAATAACTTAGCTCATATTGTAGACATACATACATATATACAAACAAACATATGTACATATATGTTTGTAGATGTTTTCAATGGATGTGGTCAGGCGAACCTAAATGGGCGGTTTTCATTTGCACGCAAAATAGTAATTTAGACACGAAACTTGATGTTTAAGTGTTTTTAATATAAAATTTCTCCACCAGCTATATTTACGGAACAATTTTGTTATTATGAAGAAAATTAGTTTGACTCAATATAATTTAGGTAGGCATATAGATTTAGGTAGTATTTTTTTTTTGTATAGAGATATATTGAAAATTATTCACTTAAGTACTATTTAGATTTCAGGGTAAATTACCTTCTCCAGTGCAAGCTTGTAAGATTTTTTCTAAGACATATAATTTTGTATTCAAGTCTTTCACCTTCAAAATAATATATATAGAAAAAATGGCAAAAGTCGAAAATATTTAATACCAACTTAGTAGAGAGAAAATTATACTCAGAATTTATATATTTAAAAAAGTCATATTATTTCTTGAAACCGGCACAAATTTCATGTGCTCATTTATTTATTTTTTAACTTAGTATCTTAAGAGGGACAATTCTAGGAAAAACAAGAATGGTAATTTTTGTCATCCATTTCAGACTTTCCCTTTCCACTTAAAGTTTTTTTTTCGGCTACTTTTTTCTACTTTGTTTTATCATTTGGTATCTTTAGAACGACAGTTGAAAAGGAGTCTGTGACGTGCAGCCCCTGCAAGGTGAAAGATGATAACGGCAAAAATTTGTTGATCTGAAGGAACTTTGTTGCGCTGAAGATCGCATTTCGATCTCCTACTGCGGGCACTGTAGTGGGGTCCGACTTGATGTTTATAGGCGTACCAAAAAGTTATGTACTCATATGCGTCATACCACTGCGAAATAAATATGAGATTACTTGATTCTGTGAGTACTGTAGTAATGTATGGTGGTGATGACCTGATGATAGGTCATGTACAAAGAATTTATGTTCACATGTAATGTCAATAGTAAAAAGGTCTCAACCATTAGCCCTTGGGGAGGGCGAAGTCGTTCAAAGTTGATGGATTGAAAATTAAGTATGTATGATAGTAGATCTTATATGTCTAGTATACATGACAGCTAAAAGATTACCGGCTATAATCTCTAACCTGACTGTGACTTGAATGGGCATATCTTAATCATCACGTTGTTCCCGTTGACACCGTGAGTGCCAATAAGATCTTAAGCCCGAATGGAGCTGTCGTGTCCCAAAAGTAATCAATCAATAATACTCACGAAACCATCAAATAAATAAGAACGACTTAATTAATCACGGTAAACCTTCTTCAAATAAGAACAACGTTCAAATTACTTTAAAACATAATTCTTTATTACGTGAAAACAAAGTGACCCATCTTAATAATACGTCAAGTACTCCGAACCGAAACTTGACACTGCGATGACTGATAACAAACGGGCACTCACCAGACCAGTCATTGGTCTTTTATGCCCCCATATTCGGAAATAAACTTTCTTTGCTCACAACGCGGATGTAAACAAACGACGTCAACTTTGTCGTTTGCTCTACCGGTTGCAGCACCTGAGACGTTAGTAGTAAGCAATCGCTTTACAGAACAATTACCATGCGAGGTTAATTGTTATCGTAATCGTTGATTGCTCCACTAAGCGCTCATCGCAACCAGCTGTTGAGCTAATCAGCGAAATAACCGACAGTTGCAGACAATACCATGCGAGGTTACTGTTTAGCAACTGCTAATTATTTCACTAAAATGTGCCCTTGGCTGCTGGAAGAATCTTCCTTATATTAGACCATAACAGAGCTACCAGTCCCGTTTGATAAAAGCATATCTGCAAGAAGATACCAGTGGGAGTAACCATGGCCCTATGGTTATGGATTACTCAGCCATACCAATTGTTTAGCCAACATTGCTAAATTGGTACCACGGGTTGAGGAGACCCTTAAAGCTTGCTTTACATCTCAACTGGTGAAGGCCCCTTGATGGGAGCGACGTGAGGGTTGTGGTAGCCCATATGCGGGCAGAGAAAGATTATCAGAGCCTTGCTTGCGTAGGTGCACATACTCTAGATAATGGGAGAAGTATGTCACTTACATAAAATGCGGACTGCAACTTAGGATTTGAAGTTATGGTTGCGTACGCATTGTATGCTCAGATACTTGGCTCTCGGCGCGGCGTTGCGCTAAATTAGCCGGTCGCAGTGACCCACCGATCTGTAGAGATTTTAGATAAAAGTATGGTTGCTTACTTATAGCATGCCCAGATATTAAGCAGCCTGCGTGGAGTTGAGCTAAATAAGCCGGGTTCTGTGACCCACAGATCGGCATAGATTTTAGATAGGTCCCAGTTTCACCAGTAATTCATCCAATCATGCACTGGACAAACTGGGACTCATAGGGAGAGGATATACTCATGAGGGCGCCGATTGACGCGTTGTAGCTAAATCGTGCATTAGGGTGTCGTGGGACTAAGACTTTTAACTTTTAAACTTACATACCTATATTAAAAAGTTGGATATTTTGGGTTATTCCTTATGCCTGCCTATTTAAAGTAAAAAATAAATATTTCTTCAAAAGTCTCGTTTGTTATAAGATATTTCAATTTTATTTTCCTCTGTAAGAACGTGTGGTATAAATGAAGTAGGTTGAAGATTGTAAGATGCCCAAATAAATTATATTTAGTAAAGCAAGGCAAGACTTAACTTGCCAATCCCACCGCTGCCACCATTATTTTATGATATCGCTTTTGGTTATGAAAAGACTGAGAATGCTTGTTTTAAGTTCATCAGCCTTGAGGATATAGTTTAATTTACTTATTTAGCACCACTTTTTAAATAACAATTTTAATTTTTATTAATACTATTTGTAATTAAATGACACTTGTTTTAGAGGTCTTACCGTTGGTCACCTTTGTGGGCACATACACCCATGACAAGTCACTTTTTGGTGTGGATTTGGGCAAAAAATAGAATCATTGAACAATATTTCTAAGAAGTTGATCTTATAAATGCGATGGATATAAATTCCGAGTGATACCAATCAATGCTTAGTGACAATTTATGACCAGCATTGAATCGTATTTATGTATATGAGGTGTGTACTTTCAGTAATATCTTGCTACATGTCACACCACTCGATGAAAAATTACGTTTCTATGATTAAATGCAGTTTTCAAATGGATTGTGTTTTTTTGTTAAGTACACAAAACCTAAAGAACAACATTCGAGTTGAAGAGTTGGTGAAATAATTCCAAGAACATGTCGAAAAGTCATTGAATATTTCGATATTTGAATTGATACCTGGTAGATGTAGTTGTGGTGGACATTTCTATAATATTCTCTTGCACACTAGTACGTATAATTATAGTAGGTAGATCATAATTAAAAAAAAAACAGCTTGAAAAATTCCAAATAATTTGTTTTGTGTTCGAAAGAAACAATTTAAGCGCATATTTTTGGATAACCCTTTACATAAAAAAAAGTAAGTACTATCAGATGGCATTTTATTTCCTTAGAACTGAATACTATTCACATTTTGAACAAAGTCCGAATAATCCTGGGCAAATATTCAACTCTGAGTTCTTTTTCATTATCTTGTAGGACTATTTTGCACCATTGTATCTCTTTTGATTAAATTATTTATGTGGAGAATACTACTACCTTCCTTCACTTTTTTGTACTTTTTTAAAGACTAGGACTAGGAAAACAGTTTAATATTTCAATAAAAATTTTTACAAATGTTAAAGTAGCTTATCATGAATCAAAAACGAACGATAGTATAACATAATACATAATTAATAATGCTTTGTCAAAGCAAGTCTAGCAAATCCCCTCTGCACACCCTTCCTTCGAATACCATGGTAATAATTCTAAAGGACAGAACAATAATACAGGGGTAGTTTAAAGAAGTGTATAGACTTTTTAGTGAGTGTATATGGACACGAATACTCTCCAGTACGACGATATTACTTTATGTCCTATAATTTACAAATCGAGTGCAATTTTGCCAAAAGATGTATTCATTACAGGAATTTCGATAGAATTAATCTGAAGTCTCTTTGCGCGGAGTGTGTAGATTATCCCTGGAACTACATATATAACCTCGAGTCGGTTGATGACCAGGTATGTTTTATTAGCGGCTCAATTGAATACATGTACAATAGACACGTACCTTTAAGAAGAAAAATACTGAGTTCCACATCCTGCTCATGGTTCTCTGCTGAGATCGAAGGTATGATTGCTGAGCAGGAATATTTATATTCTAGGTTTCGAAGACTTAAAACTACTGAAAGTCGCAAATTATACAACGTTTCAAGAAATAAGGTGAATTTAAAGGTTCGAGCGGCTAAGCGATCCTACTACTACTCTGGCGTAATCTGCGAAGCGCTGGTGTATGCGGTAGTGAGACTATAAAACCCACTCTTTGTCCCCACGTGTTGAATAGGTACTTTGTTGGCAATTAGCAATTGGCAGATCCCGACCATTATACGCCAATGTTGGACATATCCGATGATAACACGACAGATTTCAGTTTTCATGGCGTGGATAGGAGTGAGCTACTTAATGCTATTTTTGCCATCAAATCAAATGCTATCGGTTCTGATGGTATGTCCCCCAAATTTTTTAAGATAATCGCTCCAATTATTATTGGCCCTCTGCTGCATGTATTTAATACCTGTATTTCTAAGTCTGTTTTTCCTATCTCCTGGAAGACTTCCAATGTAGTTCCCATTCCAAAAAGAGGGACGTGTATCCGTCCTGAAGATTATAGGCCTATCAGCCTAATTCGTTTTCTTTCCAAAGTGCTAGAAAGAAAGCTGTATTGGCAAGTTCAACGGTTCATATTAAGGAATGACATCATAAGCGAATGGCAGTCTGGTTTTCGTCCTGGGCTTAGTTGTGAAAGTGCCGTCTTGAAGGTTACAACTGACATTCAGTCATCGCTCGATAACAGAGAAATCGCTATTTTGAATCTTCTTGATTTTTTGAAAGGCATTTGACAGCGTCTCATATAATAAATTACTGAGTAAACTTCAGAACCATTTTCATTTTTCATATGGGGCGACTCTTTTAATTAATAACTTCCTGTCCAATAGATTACATCGTGTGTGCCTGAGTGAGGAAAATTTTTCGCATATTCTTACCTTAACCAGTGGAATTTCACAGGGATCCATTCTTGGTCCTCTACTCTTTATCCTAACGTTAATATTCATATTTATGCCGATGGCATTCAAATTTATCTCAGTCGTCCCATAGGTTTGATGGAAGACTGTGTGGAAGAATCAACACCGATTTACCCAAAATTAGTAAGTGGGCATTTGCACATAATCTTAAAATAAACCCTAATAAGTCTCAGTTCATTGCCTTCTCAACTACTTCGATGGACTCTTTGGATCTACCAGCTGTCACTGTGGATGGAATTCTGATTCCGTACGTGAAAGAGGTCCGTAATTTGGGCGTTACACATAGTTGGAATATGAAATGTTCCGACCATATTCAAGCCTCCCTTTCCAAAATTTACGCAACTCTTCGCCGCTTATGGCTATCGGTTAGTTTTCTGCCGCCACAATTGCGTTGCCATCTAATCAACACTTTAGTCCTTCAACACTTTACTTATGGTTACCTTGTTTTTACGAAATTGGATTCAAGCTGCACTAGAAAATTAAATGTCGCGTTGAATGATTGCGTCAGGTTTATTTTTGGATTACGAAGGTTTGACCATGTGTCTCATCTTAGGTTTGCTCTACTTAGATGTCCGCTGGAAGTGTATCTGAAGCGGAGAGTTTTATTTTATATGTATACAACCTTATTACTACGACCAAACCTGCATATCTGGCTAACTTGATCCGGCCTCTTAACTCTGCCAGAGGGCGTAAGTTTTTAATACCTCGATTCCTAACATCAGTCTTTGAAGGTTCTTACATTGTTCAGGCAGTTCGTTCTTGGAACGAGCTGCCTGGTCACATACAGTTAATTTTCTCGAGTAACTTTCGTTTTTCTCTGCGACACACGCGCATTTGTTATGTTATTGTTGTTATTTTTTTTCCGTTTTTTTTTATTAAATTTTGATTTAGTTTTTAAATTAAATTTAAATGTGTTAATTTTCATTTTGATCTGAATTTTTTCTTTTAATTTTAATCATGATTTGGTTTGTTAATTTTTCATTTTGTTTTTAATTCTGATTTGTTCATTTTCATTTTGATCTTAATTTTAAGTTTTTATTTTAATTTTGATTTTGATTTCAATTTTATTTTTAATGTTGATTTTGATTCTAGTTCTAATTAAATTTTTATTTTATATTATTTTAATTTTAATTTTGGTTTTGATGTTAATGTTAGTTTTTGAATTTTTATTTGCCCGCCCATCTGTGCAATAGATACTAATTTAAAAAAATGTCAATCTTGTAGTATCGTTTACCAGAAAAATATATTATTATTATTATGACGCCTGACGAAGTACAGGCGAAAATTCGCCTTGCCAAAAATAAAATCAGTATTTTAGGAGATCAACTGGATCACAGGATGAGATCAAAAATCACATTTAGCAACAGCATCAATAAATAATTCAAATAATACTGGTGTAGTCTTTCTGGTTATAGTAAGGTGCTAAGATTTAGTTAAATTAAGAGATCCATCCAGAAAATCTATCAACATCAGATTTAAGATTTAATGCACCATGAACATAGATAATTTGGATGAAAGCCTTTAAGTCACCAACAAATCTAGGACAATGAAGCGTATCTAAAGATTTTTAAAAACTTCATTGATAAATATTAAAAAAGAAGAATGGGACCCAAATGATTACCTTCTGGTGCTCGAGATCTTATATAATTGTTCACAATCATTTGTCTCCGATCATAAAGATTGGTAGAAATCCATTTAAGTAAAGAAGGATGGAAAGCAAAATTATTCACCTTAATAAGTAGGAAGCGTATATTAACCCTAGCCAAAGCTTTGCTTTATTTTAACCCCTTTTTTTGACATGTTTCCCTACGCCACTGAAATTTTTTTACCTAACTTGGGTCACATATACCCCAAATACTATGTTTTTTTTACATTTGACAACAATTATATGTACAAGGGAAATTGTCTACACATATTGGCCTTTCATATGCAACAAACCAAAAGTCTATGTGTTATATACATCGGGAGTAATCGCCGTTAAAAGTTGCACCTATAATTTGAAATTTTCAATCTTCCATCAGCAGTTTAGTACAAATTTTATGATGCATTTTTACCTTAATTTATTGTTTTTACCTTTCTCTGCATAGGTCGGTCAAATATTAACCGATTTCAATGATTCAGAGGTTTATTTGGGATAGGAATGGTGTACTACGTTTTTCGATATAATCAACCCTTCCGAGGGGGAGGGGAAATAGTGTTTTTCGATAATAAATCGGTATATGGTATCCGATCGGGAAACTGAGTATGCAGTTCTACTCACCTAATTAGTGTCTATCTTTTATGGAAGAACACTTTTTTCCGGGGGGGTACTTTTGGGGTAGGGGGTAGGTACCCTCGGAGGGGGATGAGATCCACTATATCATGTCGCATATCATATGAAAGGTCTTAACGAGTACTATTGAACTGTGTACTTCGTTTTCTAATTTAGTAAACTTTGTTCCAACAAATTTCTCAAATTACATGTCTGTACATATATAGGCTCAAGATTCTATAATATTCCCCACACCATAGGTTGGTGTTTCTTACTCTTTTATCGAAAAAGGGATCACATGATTCTATATTATTCCCCACACCATACTTTAGCGTTTCTTACTCTTTTATCGAAAAAGGGATCATATGATTCTATATTATTCCCCACACCATAGTTGCGTTTTTTACTCCTTTATCGAAAAAGGGGGGCTCAGGGGGTGTAAACCCCCGTTACGCGAAAGGCTTTCTATTAAATATAGTGATTAGCAAGAGTGAGCATTAAGGCAACGATCCGGACTTTTAAGAAGCATTATTCGGTTAAAAATTGTCTTTCGATACCGTTTGTTTTATACGTTACGACACCACTCTTTTGTCCATTACTCTACACAGAGAACTGTCATATTTTCATCGGTTAGCACCATTTCCAGCACCTCTCCTCACCCCTACCTTCCCCCACACCACCATATCATACCAATCGACAGTTTACATACAACTGTAAATTCACCTATGCCTCCACTCTTTTGTCCATTATCCTTCACCCTTTTGACCGTTTCTCTTCATTCTTTCTGCATATGGTAGCCAACCCTCCTCTCTTCATAGGAAAGTGTGTCCCCCACCCCTCCGCAGCCCTCCTCTCCCACCACCCACCTCCCACCTTCATCTCCTACCAATTTACATAGTGAAAAATTTACCGACATGCCTCCACTCTTTCTTCTATAACTCCTCACTCTCCCTACCGAATTCCTTCATTCTTTTTGCATATGGTAGCTAACTCCCCTCACCTTCTACAGGCAAAGGTGTTTATCCCCACCTTCACCATAGGCGATGCGTAGCGAAATTTCCTCGAATACTCTAATAGGCTAATGAGCACGACTCATCAGAAAACTGTTTTATGTCACCAATTGACCGTAATAAAAGCCACTCAAATAAACCCTAAAAACCCTAAAACCTTGAAAGATTATTGAATATTATTTTATGAAACTCTTTAGATACATCATTGAGTTACATATGGTTGGAAAGGGAATCGTATAAGCTAGCAAATAATTAAAAAAAGAATTTTTGTTAGAAATTTTGAGTAAATCGCTCCCAAAGTAAGAAATTTGTGAAACAAAAGACACGAATCCCAATTTGACATTTATTTATTTCAAAAGTATCGATACTGAATGAATGGGCAATATGTTTTCTTAAAGTGAAAGATATTGTAAGTTAAACAAAATTTATTTTAGTTTTCTACGCCATTTCCTTCTTGAGATATGCATTAAAATTCAAAAATCTACACTATCCGGTACACAAAACAGTGCTGCCAGCATAACTCGGAAACAACGCAATGTGGGGCAAAACTGTATAAGGATTTTTTTCTTAGCTCGGTCCCAGCTTCCTAAGTTTAGCGTATGTAACCATACTTTTGCAACACCATGTATATCATGCTCTTTGGCGGGAAAACCGTTAGGATTTGAAAAAATTAAGATTTTTTTCCAATTAATTTTTTGCGTTTGTCGTCCTATAACTTCCGACAGAAGGTGACAGGAGAACATTCATTGGTGTATATTGGTATATATATCAAGAAAGTTACAGGGTGGAAAGTGGAAGAAGCACTAAAAATCTTAAATCCTCCTACCACCGAATCGACACGTTTTACGACCCCTTTACTTTATAATTTTTTGTTTGTCTCCACCTCATCTATCAAACCCTTGAGCTAGGTGCACCAATTATGAAACACCCTGTATATTTTGACACTGCTTGAGAACACGTCAACGTCGAGAGTTGAAATTGTGTACACGGTGTAATAATAATAGTAATAGTAAATATAATTTCAAAAATGGGTTAAATCGGGCAACCCCTTCTTGGTGTTGCCATTTAAAAATTTAGGCTTTTCTACGTATACTGTGAAAACGATTAGTCCTAGACGTTTTTATTGGTTTCATCATAAGAATTGATCTTAAATCAATTCTAGCTTCTTTACTTATTATTTTCTACATTATGGGCACGAAGACAAAAGTGTACAGTGGACGTATATTGGCATTTTTTATACATGTAGATGTAATTTGGACCTTTACCAAGAGATTGGTATACAACATTCGTATACACAAATTGGGTAGTTCTACATTTCCCGCATTTAAAGAAGAGTCTGCTAAAAAGGTAGAACTACCCGTCCCGCCGTTTAGCATCAGTCAGGCGCGCGGGTAGTACTACCTTTCCCGCACATAAAGTGTTAATAAGTAGGAAACGTATATTTACCCTAGCCAAAACTCTGCTCAAATCACTATATGTTGTCAATTTGTAATTCCAAAACTCTTTTATACTAAAAAGATTGATAACTCGTCCTTTCTTTCCCAATAAAATAAATAACAAAAATAATCACGGGACTTATGGCGGCTAGATAATTCCGAAATTCTGAAAAAAAAATCAAAAAAAAAATATTTTAAAGAGGTATATAAATTTTCATATAAATAATGAGGTCAATTTTTTTACCAATAATTTTACTTCACACTACTCTTTCGAGATGTCACTTAATCCTGTTACCACACGGCTTGTGAATATAGAGAAAAGTTAAAAAAAAAACACTCTGCGGCTTTAACAAAATAAAATTAATGGTAGTGCAGTAAAGTATAAATACGCAATGAACACAGGATAATTAATATACATATATTCTGGTAAAAGACCACACACACGATAATTTCATTTTGAATACTCTTTCAGAATTGTGTTATTATGATAAAAGCGATACCACTTTGATGCTGGGTATCGTAATTTTCGTATGTCGTTAATAAGGACTATACTAATACACATACTTATAGCCGTATACCTATAAAAACAAAAAACAGCTCTTTTGTATGTTCATAACAGTTTCGAAAACACTCAGTAAATTATGAGCGTTAACAAAATTTACATTGTGTCATACCGATATTCATATCTACTCTTCCTTGCTTATAATAATAATCGACAATAGAATTGAAATTTCGCTTGAGGACTCCACAGAGTTGTTATGAGCAAGGAAAACATTGTTAACAAGCATCGTAGACAGATAATTTTGTTATATTACAGACTACACATCGGCTCAAGGGCAATTGTTGTTATCTACGACAATTAGAGAGCTTACTCTTGTCTTGTCAAAGAAATCAATTAAAGTTTGTGCTTTTGAAACAATAATTACAGTCACATGCGACTATACTGACTATATGCTTGATAAAATGTGTCCTATATTTATATATATATATGTATATAAAAGATGCTTGTACATATCTAAATAGAATAGCACAAATGCAAGAGGGCAAAATGATGTTTCAACTTTACAGTTATAACAAGATATGAACAGACTTACATAACTCTTAGAAGTCTGATTTCAACTCTCGAACAAATCCCTTTCGACAAAGTTTCTTCTCATCCTCAATGTGAAAACTGCCGTGAATTCCTTAGTGAAAGACGTTGATATTCAGCAGCAATCAATGAAGGGCATACACATACACACATACATACAAGTTACTTCCTTAAGGAAGTTATAAATTTGTCATTTCAAGTGCCGAAGTAAACTTGTTTACCAAAATTCAAACAATGACTTATATACACCATAAATCAGTGGTTCTCTGGTGAACAAATCGATTATCTCGCAGTTTCAATATAGTAAAACTAAAACTATAAAAGAATGCAACCGCGAAGAAGGCAAGGGTTGTCGGTCGGTCGGTACATCCCAGGATGCAACCATTATTACACAACCAAGAACACCTAGTATATATCTATTTCAAAACCTCAACGGAATAATTTTCATCCCTTAAAATGGAAATGAAAGTACACAGAGAGCCAAAGTTATTAGGTATGCAGGCGAAGGTTCATTGTTCGATAACGAACTGAAACGAGAAATTTGTCTGGTGCCACATTATTTTTGAAGGTTTCTATCTGACTTGCACAAAATTTTCAACGTACATTTCCTTCAATTCAACACTGGAGAAGATCTTTGGAAATTGTTTTGTATCGTTTTGTTGTATAGAATGAAAGGAATATCTTAAGCAACAAGTATCTAGTCACATATTAAGTATATATATACAAATATATATGTAAATGTATGTATAATGTTTATGCAGATAGAACAAACGGATCTAGTTTTTGGTGTGAGGGAAGTAATAACAGTGCGACTATTGTGCATTTTGTTGGTATGAATTATAAAGGCAGCTAAAATGAGCAGTATATAAGTAGTTCAAAACAGATTTATGTTTATATTTGGATGATGAATTGATTCGAAAACACAAAAACTATTTGAAATTTATACAAGAGTATGAGAAACAATTGTGCAATAAATGTGTAATATTAGATAAGATATAGTGAAATTATATCTATTTATTTATTTTATTTATTTATTTATTTATTTATTTATTTATTTATAGTCTACAGAGGTATAAATCTTACAGACATTTCATGTACTTAACAATAATCTTAACAAGTGGCAAATACCTTAAAAATAATAATAACAGTGTAAAAATAAAAGGAAGAGAAAAAAAACAATAATTGAGTATAAAATATGCATACATAATTCAAGAGTTATAATGCTCATAGATGACTTTTTTAAAAGTTGCACTAGACATTGTCAAATCAACAAGATGATACACGGAATTAAATTGAGCAATATAATTTGAGATTACTTCATAACTACCATAATTAGTTCTATGATGTTATTCATAAAGCAAGTTCCTCGGACTTATAAGTCTGTCTGGAAAGTATATAAAAATTAATGACAAGAGCTGGGGGCACTTTATTTTATATGAGAGAATATCTTTAATAAAAAGTGCAAAGCAGGCATCTTGTACGATTCTAAGTAGTAGTATTAGTTCGAAAATGATATTTAAATAAATCAAATTTAGAAAATGATCTCTGAACAGACTCAATTCGGTCTAAATGACTACCATAAAACGGACACCAAATAGCAGATGCATACTCAAGTACAGACCTCACTCAAGAAAAATAAAGGACTTTCAAAGTACCGAAATCACTAAATTCCTTAGAACTCCGTTTTAAGAACCCCAGATTTCTGTTTGCTCTTGAAACAATAGTTTCAATGTGGGTGACAAAAGATAATTTTCTATCAAATGTAACCCCCAAATCCTTCACCTCACTAACTCTCCGAAGAAGATTATTATTGATTTTATAATTAAATATGATGGATGGATGGATTTAACTTCCGATGGAAAGACACGATCTTACATTTTGAAATATTAAGGTCAAGTTTATTATTAGCCAGAGCTGGGCAATACTTAAGTAAAAAAAGACTTTAGTACTACTTAAAGTACATTTTCGTTACTTAGGATTTATTACTCAATAATTTTGAAATGCCCCTACTGAGTACTTGAAAATAAGTACTAGCGTCTATTTACTTGTACTTAAGTCTTAGTTTTGTACTTAAGTACCAAGATTTTTCCTTAAATATTTCTGAGTCTATTAAGTACCTACGAATATCTAACTCTTCGTACAAAAGAAAACACAATCTCTAGCGCAACTGATTTTTTGTTGATTTTTAAAGCACAAAAGGAACTGTCAAAGCATTGGCTGCACTCACGCATCAACGCAGAACCATAGACAAACCAATAACATACAAATAAGAGTGGGAAAGTAGAACAAAAACCAGTAACGTCTTGCTCGAATATAAAATCGACGATCCCTCGACTTAATGACATAACCACTGGCATGTATAATACGGACTGACTGCGTTCATAGAAATACACTGCAGGAAGTGGGCTGACGTCTATATTGCTGACTTTCGGTCTAAGCACCAAGTACCAAATGAGAGAGAACTGAAAACAACAAATAAATTAGTGGATTCGTCGAAATACAATGATTTTAAATTAATCATTTACCGATATTACTCCGATAAAAACTGTTTTACCAAAGACAATATATTCATTAGATACGCAGAAGAAATTCTAAATGTTTTATTACAATCACTTTTCGAGCTCACTTTTTCAACTTTCCGCCAATGATTTTTTCAATGTTGGCACTGACGTAAGAACTCTTTTTGACACAAGCAATTGTGTTCACGTGAAATAGAAAAGAATAGAAAAGTAAGCAGTCCATATTATATTCGTCAGTGGACATAACCAAGGGTAAGCAAGCAATGCCTCGCTCCAATATAAAATCGACGATGCCTCGACCTGATGTAGGGAAGGCCTCAATTTCATCTTAGAAATTTACTGGAAATATTTGCCATAGAATTTTTATGCATTATTGGAAGCGACAATGGATGCTTGGGCGGACCTGTAATAGTTTTTATGAGTGTAGCAATGAGAGGTGAAAATTTTACTCTACTTGCAGCGCCGAAAACTATAACAAACTTTAAATGGTAACCACTGGTTACTACATTATAGTTTTCAAAAGGTATTTATTTATTAATATCTATTAACTGAACTCTATAAACTTCATTATATTACTGCCAACGTACAAAGATTCTAAAAAAGTACTTTAAAAAGTACTCAGTACTTTTTATAGACTTAGTACTTAGTTATAAGTACTTTTCATACATGCGGTACTTGAACTCACGCTGAAGTACTCAGGCCTTCGGTACTTGTACTTAAGTACTTTTTCTTTGGTACTTTCCCAGCTCTATTATTAGCACACCAAACAAAAAAAATGATCAATGTCACTTTGAAGTGCAGTATAAAATCATTTGTAGACGTTATTCTAGTATAAAGTTTGAGATCATCAGCAAAAATTAGCAAGTTGGAAAAATGAATAATAAATAATACAAATAGTTAACGGCCCAAATGGCTACCCTTAGGAACACCTGAGTTGAAATTGATTATTCTAGATTTAAGGTGACCAATTTTGACATATTGTTTCCGATCGCTTAAATATGAGAAAATTCAGTCAAGCATAGATGAATAAAAATCAAGCAACCTAAATTTGAAAATCAACACCGATAAACAAACCCTTTCAAATGCCTTGGTAAAATCAGTGTAAACTGCATCAACCTGATTACCATCTTCAATTTCATTTAAAGTGTAATTCGAGAATATGGCTAAATTCGATGTACATGTTCTGCCAGAAAAGAAACCGTGTTGCTGTGGCGCTATAATTTCTTTAACTAAAAAGAATAATTTTGAATTAACCAAGGAATCTAACACTTTCAGAATATTATTCATAATGGATACTTCCCGATAATTGGAGACCAGGTTTTTAGGACCAGACTTATGTATTGAAGTTATGTAAGAAACTTTCCATTCATCTAAAAATTGACCAGTACTCAGGGATAAATTAAAAATCTTGGTTAGACCGCAAGACAAAGAATTAGCGCAATTAAGTAGTAAAAATGAGCAAATTCCTTCAGCATCAACCTTGGAACTACATTTCAAATCTTTAAGGGCATTAAGTACATCAGCATCATCAAGTAAAATGCAACCGATTTCCAATGAATTACCTTCAAAAGAGTGGGTAACATTATTGAAAAAGCCATAAGTGGTATTACCATATATAGATTCAAAATAATCTGCAAAAAGGTTACAGCTGCTCTGAAGGTCATAAGATTTATTATTGTTATAATGCAAAACTTTAGGAAAGCCCGATGTTTTTCATTTCGAGTTTATTAAAGACCAAAACGTATTACTATTAGATTTTATACCAACCTGTACAGAACAAATATATTGCCTATACAAAAACCTATGGAAAAATTAATATTCTCTTCGTATAATCTTTGGAAGTTAGTTAAATCTTCTGGACTTTCAGACACTTAGAATTTTTTATGTGCCTTTGATTTGGCATTCTTAAGTCTTAATAGACCTCTATTGAACCATTTAGGATGATTCGATCTTTGTAAATGTAAATCTTTCTATTCATTCCTTCTCTTAACACCTCAAGTAACTTGCTATATGCTTCATGTAGGTTAAAACAATCTATAAAGGACCAATCTATGTTAAAAAAGTAATCATTTAAAATTGTTATAATCTACTCGATTAAAATTAAAAACAACACTAGACGGTTTATCAAGTTGAGAATCCAAGTCATAAAATGATATATCAACTATAATAGCTTTATGGTGTAAATCATTTGGACATAAAGGATAATCGGTTTCAATAACTCTAAATAAAAAATCACTGTTTAGAAACACTAAATCTAAGAATTTTCCAAACATATTAGATATATGATTTGCTTGCATTAGGTCAACTATCCAACAACTATCCTTTCACATTTTGATGACACATTTTTTTGTATGAGCATCTTTTCATTATTATCCCAGATCCACTAAACGTTGCTCAAGTTGAAATCTCCAAAATATCAAAAGTAATCATTTTTATTACAGAAAGATAACTTCAATAAATTATTTATATGATTAGTGTAAGTATTAACCGGTGAAGAGGGTGGGATGTAGCTGACACATATAATAAAATATTGATCATTGGGTTCCGCTTTAGATACTCGGACGCATAGCTGTTCAGTTTCGCCTCTTTCATCATTAGAAATACAAGATTTAACCGCAATCATTACACCACCTCCTTTAGAAAGGCCTGTCACCAAAGGGTATTGATCTTTTCTATAAACATTATATTTTGATTCGTCCAATAAATTGAAAGAATTGATTTCATAAGCCAAGTTTCTGTGATAACAATAAGGTCATAGTCATTTTCAAATACAGAAAGATAGAAATGATTAACTTTAGTCCTCAAACCTCTTATCTTCTGATAATATATTGATAATCCTTTAGAGTTGATGATATTATTAGAAGAAGAAACGGTCTGAATTAAAGATTCGCATACATTGGGGGAGCGAGATGTCCAGCGTTTTTGAATAATTGTAAAATTTCCTTACATAATCTCAGGTTTAAGAATTTTTGAATATAAATACTCAGGAACTCCTGGCTTAAAAGTAAAAAATCTTATAGATGATCTGTCACAGTATTTTTTTGTTAGACGTTTGCAAGTTAATGTGGACAGTGAAATCGCCGTTCTACCAGAATTTTCCTCCGTTGTATAAGGGATGAAGACGTGAGATGTGGAGAAACTTAGTGTTATTCACAACAGGTAGATAGATACTTGATGAATAGGCTGAACAAATATTTTTTGACCTCGGCGCCTTTTATCACCTACAACAATCCAATCGTAATTATTTTGTTTTTGTTTATCTTCGTTTTCCGTAATTGTGACTGGATCATCTGATGACAAAGACGAAGTATGCTTACCACCCACAGACAAAGATCTCACACCAGCTGCAATATCCCCAGTTACAGACTCTGGTACAGTCACAATATTAGATGACTTATTGCCGATTTTAGATGACGCACTAGCATGGCCTGGTGTGATAACACAGAAGAATTAACAGACCGATTTGAATGTATGTACAGTCGGCACCATTGAGGTTGAGACAATTAATGCACTTAAGCCAGAAATCTCGCATTTCATTTCAGTTTTTAATGATGACATTTCATTAATTAAAATTGAAACCTTGTTACACAAATCATCAATTGAGACGTTAGTACAGGTTGTACATTTCCAGCAAATACTGGCATTATCATCCAGCTTGGAGCAACGTCTGTGATAATAATTCTTGCAAAAAACGCACTGAATTCTCTTGCCGAAGAGATCATCGTTACACTTTGCACAAAGATCTTCAGCCATAATTATCAAAACAACAAGAAAATAACAAAAAAGTTAAAGAAAAACTCAAACAAGCAATAAGACAACCAAAATAATACGTCCGTCACGCACAACGTTCAAACTACATTCGTGATGAATTTGTTAACCCTTTGAGAGTGACGGCGCTTTGGATGTTTTCTTAAGATTATTTATGGATAGAATTAACATATATATAGAAAACAAGTAAATAACTATTTTTTTGTAAATCTTTGTGCTTTTGGCTTTTGGAAAATCGCTTATGATAATATGCCCCAATAGTCCTTTAAGGTTTTTTAAAATGTGGAATTACGAAACGAGAAGACATATTTCGGTTCACTTTACTCCAGTCAGGAAGCTCAGTCGAGTGCAGTCGTTGCTCTCGGTACTGTCGGCACGTCCAATGAATTATCCTCTAAGAGTTTTTCGAGCCTAATGCGTTCTTGAGTTTTGGCGACGATTCCTCCAACTGCTCCGTGTATAGGATATTTTTAATCTGATTTGCTTACAAATAGAAATTATGCTGAATTAAGGGACAAAACAAAAGGTTGCGATAGGTTAGATCAAAAAGTGCTGTTATGACATATAATCCCAATCAAGAAAATTGGCTTGCACATATTAGATAACTACAATCAAATACTACAATTTTTGGAAAGCTGAACACTCTCAATTTATTTTACAGTAAGCAGTACCATCTTTAGAACACTTCATATTATATTTGGGGTATCGCAGGGTTCAATATTGTAACCGTTGCTATTTAGAATTTTCACAAGAAAAATATTTCATTATGTTCATTTGCAGAATCCTTTCATTTTCTCAATTCTTTGGCTTGGTTTACGTAAATAGCTTTAGTTTAGGTGAACTAAGTTTCAAATCATCTATACTACTGGTCCATTTCGTGTTAAACGATATTTTCTTTAAAGAAATTTTGATTTATATTAGCACTGGGATTCTATCTTATAAAGTTGAAAGCTTTTCATAGTCAATAAAGATCTGTTATATGGGGACCTCTTCTAATATATATTGTTACGTGCCACAAAGTGACACAAGCGACATCTGTTGGAAATGGAAGCAACTTTAGGCTAGTGACATCTTAGTAAACCTTGGGTTCGCAAAACGGAATATTCAGGAAGGTTCTAGTATAATTTGTACAGTATAAATACGGCGCTACACACATCCAAGAGTTGGAGTCTTATTTCAGACAGCGAAGTGAACGAAGTACACTATTTGAATTGTGATTATTAGAAGTACAGTAACTAAAGAGTTGATTTGATAATTGTTTGTAAATGTTATAAAAGTAAATAGTGAAGTTAAATAAAAGAAAGAACTTGTTTATGATATCTGAAATATTGTGTCTTAAATAACGAACTAAGGCCACGCTCGTAACAACTGGTGGCAGAAGTAAAATAAAACGCGAAATAAAGTGGTGGCTCTTGACTTTGAAATTCATAGAGTGATTAATTTTGTGAAGTCATGTGTAAAAATTCCGAAAGATAATTTTATATTAAACTGTGAGTGAATTATTAAAGTAATGGGACGCAAACTAGAGGTGCTTCGCATACAAGAATTGAAAGTGGAGTTGGGGAGCGGTCATTGCAAACGACAGGTCTAAAGAATGTTCTAGTCGAGCGACTTAGACAAGCTTCGATAGAGGAAGAAAAGAATCCTGAGACATACGTTTTCGAGGAAGAACCAGAAATTGAAGAAGAACATAGAACAGCTTTTGAGTGCTTTAATGACCAAAATTGAGCTTTCAACCCTGGAAGTGAAGAATGCTCTTGAGGAACAAAAGAATTCTCTGGAAGCCCGTTTGGACGAACAAAAGAATGCTTTTGAGGAACAAAAGAATTCTCTGGAATCCCGCCTAGATGAACAAAAGAATTCTCTAGAAGCCCGTTTGGACGATCAAAAGAATGCCCTTGAGGAACAAAAGAATGCTTTTGAGGAACAAAAGAATGCTTTTGAGGAACAAAAGAATGCTTTTGAGGAACAAAAGAATTCTCTAGAAGCACGTTTAGATGAACAAAAGAATTCTCTGGAAGCCCGTTGGGATGAACAAAAGAGTTCTTTGCAGAATTGTCTAGAAACTTGTTTGGAGGAACAGAAAAATTTTCTTAAAATTTCATTAGACGAGCAAAATGTAAAAATTGAAAGAATCCAGCAGGAAAGTTCAACAACAATTGTCGGAAGTGCAACAAAATGTTACGGAGAAAATTGACAACTTTAAAGCATATTTACAGAGAATGAAGCATCGACAACCTCGGCACGAAGGAACTGAAATATCCGGTGCAGGCAGAATGAAACTTCCAATGTTTGATGGACAAAATTCGTGGCATATTTTCAAGAGACGGTTTGAGGCAGCTTCCGAAGTAAATGGATTGAATGACGCAGACAAAGCTACAGCTCTGGTATTAGCACTTCGAGGTCCTGCGTCAGAGCTATTACAAACTATACCGATAGAAAGGCAATGTGATTATACTTCTCACTAGTACAGGCGAAAGAATTACGTTATGGAGATGAGCACATGCAGCAAGTATATCGCCTGCAATTACGCAACAGGATTCAAAAGCATGGCAAGTCACTGCAACAACTGCAGGCTGATGTGAAAAGATTAGCTTATCTTTCATACTCTAGCATAAATGCAGAATTCCTTAATGAAGTGGCAACAGAAGCATTTGTGAACACTATTTCCGATCAAAATTTACAACAAGCACTAAGGCTAGCAGGTAAGAAGTCAACAGCAGAAGCGCTAGCCTATGCATTAGCATATCAGTCTGCTAGACAAGCTTCTCGGAGTGCAGTACGACTGAGAGAAATTTCAGTGGAGGAATGTACTTGTAACAGAATGCAGTCATCACCGAGCCCTCCTTCACGCAGTATTCTTCAATGCTGGAACTGTAATAGACCGAGACACCTCCAAAGGGACTGCTGAAAACGCCGACGAATGGAAGCGCTAGAAGAAAGGCAAAGATATCTAGCCAGGCAGCAGACTCGCAGCAGAATGCCGTCATCAGTGACCACTCCATCGCGTGGTCTCCTTCAATGTTTGAAATATAGTAGACTGGGTCACCTTCAAAACGACTGTAGGAAACGAGGACGAATGCAATCAACAGAAGAAGAAGGGATAAGATGGCGAGCTAGAGACCAAGCTATTCGTGGAGAGACAAGACTGCAACCTCATGACTTTGAAATCCCACACTGCACAGGACGTATTCACGGAAATGCAGAAGCCTTTTCAAAACGTCCATGCAATCCTGAATGGAAACATTGTGGACGGATGGAAGAAAAAGATGACGATGACGAAAGTCGAAAGAAGAAAGAAGAAAGAAAAGAAATCCAAAGACGATGATAACAGTAAAAAGGAGAAAGGAAAGAAATCCAAGGGCGAGGACAATGAAAGAAAGAAAAAGACGAAAAGTAAAGGGTCTAAGAATGCTGATAAAGACGATGGTAAGGGTATAATGAAGATCGGAAAAGGTAAAGACAAAGGTTCTGACGATGATGATGATAAGAAGCCCAAAGGCGGCAATGACAAGGATGACAACGTCGATAAAAATGGCAAGCAAATTGAGGACAAACGAATCAAAAACAATGATGATGAAGGTGATAAGAGATGAAAGAAAAATCAACGCATGGAAGACTGTTTCAACAGAACATTTATGGAATATTTCAGAAAGGTCTTCAACTATAATCAGCGCGATTGGGATCGACATATTCCTATATTTCTAATGGCTTATATATCAGCTGTTTATAATTCGACCGGACAAACCTCAGCAAATGTCATATTCGGAAAGGAGATGCGCTTACCTAGCGACCTCAATCTTGGTATACCCAGAGGCGAACAAAACTTATCAGAAGACTACGTAACGAAGCTCAGACAACGATTAGCTGATGTGCATGAGGCCACGAGATGTTCTCCAAAACTACCATAACAATGGGAGGGGACCGAATGCAGTTAAAACTAGAACTAATAACATGGTATACAAGATTCAGCGCGGTACAAGATGCAAATGAAAAATCGTTCATCTAGATCGCTTCGGTCAATACGGCGAGCATCAAGACCATAGACCATCTGTTGTTCGGGATGTACAATTTTAGGAAGGGGGCAGTGTTACGCGCTACACAGTGATACAAGCGACATCTATTGGAAATGGAAACAACTTTAGGTTAGTGAGATCTTAGTAAACCTTGGGTTCGGAAAACGGAATATTCAGGAAGGTTCTAGTATAATTTGTAGAGTATAAATACGGCGCTACACACATCCAGGAGTTGGAACAGACAAGAACACAGCTTGCCGTCGCGAAACAACCTGTTAAAAATTTTTCGACATCGTGAAATATAAAATTAATAGTTATTCGAACAATTTAAGTGTAAAGTGCATTAAAGTCATAAGTGAAATCTAGACCAAAATAAAAGCCTGTAAGTATCAAATATCCCGGGATATCGGTTCAGTTTAAAATTTCGCCATAATTCGTTATAATTCGTAAGTCGCGTGTGTAGAACTCTTGACTTGAGTTGGAGTTGGAGTCTTATTTCTGACAGTGAAGTGAACGAAGTAAACTATTTGGATTGCGAAAATTAGACGTACAGTACTAGCGATAACTCTTTGTGAATTGTGAGAGTAAACAGTAAAGTTAAATAAAGAAAGAACTTTTGAATTATATCTGAAATATTGTGTTTAAAATAACGAAACAATGCCACGCCCGCAACAGTATTATACTTTGATCCACAAAAGTCCTGAAAGATGATAATGTTGGCAATACAAAAAAGTCCTTTATTTCATTCTTGATATTTGTTCAATTCTGGCATTATTTTTTACAGAATCACTGAAGTCAAGATTTTCCTCATATTAAGATGATTCTTCTCTAGATATTACCATTTTCCAGATCATCTTTTTTGAAAATTTTACAATGACAACTTCCTTCCAATGCTCCGGAAATATACATCCGTTCGATATTGTTTCAATAATTGGGAGAAACGGTTATTCCCAACAGAAACTAGTATACATCACTTTAAGTTAAACTTATAATTTTAAATTAACCTGACAACTCGTATCCATACTCCCACCATAACGTCGGCCGAGTATTGGGTTGTCGTATATGCCAAGTTAGAAGTTTCTAACCTAAAATGTGATTTATAGATTTTTGACTGTGTTCTTTCTGAATCTGTGATCTGTTTTTTCTTAACTCTGATGGTTGCTGAGATAATGAGCAGTACTTTTGTCGCATATCCGTAAAAATCAGCACTTGTAAATATTGGTATGTCGTAAACGCCAATTTTTAGAACGTACGACAATATTTTCTTGGAAATTGCAATTATTTTTTGCTCAGTATTGATTTGTCGTACGTATATAAGTGACAAACTTACGTTAAAACAAATATACATGTATTCAATTTTGTTATGTCGTACGTGCATAGAAAAGTAGGAAAAGACAATCAACATACGACAATAAAATAAAAAATGTTTTAGACTTGGCTTGTCGTACGTGCTTATAATTTTCCTTAGTAAACCAAAAAGTATAAAAACATTGGCGACGGTACATTTCCCTTTGGAGTGGCTCCTGCATCGCGCAAAACAAAAAACAACTGCCCTGCTTCATTTTATTCGCAATCATATTAATCTGAAAACTATTGAGCAAAAATCCTCGACGAAATGCTTAATTCAAGATGTTGACTGCGTGCATAGTGTTATAGATAGAAACATTAAAAATCTTGAAATATATAGCCCGTTATCACTACTAAGATATCTTAAAAATATGTCGTATAAAAATGTAATGCTTAAATTGATTCAAAGGCAACCATCAGACCTTGAAAGGTACTGTAACAAATCTTGCAATTTGCATTTTGCACAATTAAAATTTTTAAGATAAGAAAGATCTGATTTAATTTCACTTCAATTTAAAACTATAATGGAAGAGACCTTGGTTATACAAATGCAGTGTTTTTCAGGCAGAACTCGCAGCGATTTATCAGGCGGCAACATTGGTATCTATGTGCAGAGCGCCCTCATGGCACATATGCATATATACTGATAGCCACGCAGCCATCAAGGCGCTGGATGCTGTGCTGGTAAAATCAAAATTGGTGCAGTTATGCAAGACTAACCTTGAGGTATACAAGGCTGGGTACCTGACCATAAGGATATCTCAGGCAATGAGATGGTTGATGAGCTGGCCAAAAAAAAGTCTCTGAATTGGATAGCTCTGCAACTGTAGCTTTTGTGAGGATCCCAATCGGAGCAATAAAAGAGGAAATCATCAGGGGGCGCCTATCGAAAGGCTCTCCTCCGGTGGACCAACAGGGATATCTGCGTATTGCGAGGCAATTGTGGCCTGCATATGACAGGAAAAGGACTAGGGAGCTGCTTAATGGCAGCAGAACAAACACCAGGAATCTAGTAAGGGGTCCTTACGGGTCAGTGGGTCATAGATGACCATGCCAGAAGACTGGGCATAGCGGCGAACGATTTCTGCAGGAGCTGTAATCCCTCCAACACGTGCTTTGCAAATGTCCCGCTCTGATGAATAAAAGGAGTAGGCTACTGGGTAGCTAAAAGAAGTAGGCTACTGGGTAGCTACTTCTTTTCAAGTCTGGGGAAACTGCAAAACAAGTAATTTAGGTGTGTTCTGAGTTTTCTGAGAGAAGCAGGATGGATCTAAGTAAAGAGTCTTGGAGATATCTTGAGTTCCCCCACAAGGGAAGCAGGATTGATCTGGGAGCTTGAAAATGTTATTCCATGGGGCCTAGGAGCACAATGGACTCACTAGAGGTCTAAGTGATGCAGGCTAGTTGTATTGTGGCACCCCTCTTACCTAACCTAACCTGACCTTGGATATAAAACCACATATTTACTAAAAAAAACCAATAAAGAAAAACTTTGCGAAAAGCCAAAAATTTTGATTAATCTAGAATTAAATATAATTCAAAAATAAAAGTAAGTCTATTTCAAAAGAAATCATTACCGATATTAACAGCTTATTAGCTTTATACCAGCAGTAGACCAAGAGTATTATAGAGCTCTTTTACAAATAAATTAAATACATCGCCATCTTTAATTAATTTCAAAAAAATTTAATGCATATGAACTAGAGTTAAGTTTATTATTTTTCTTGTTTCATGTTCCGTAAGGAATTTTTTTTAGTTATGTTTTCATCATAAATCAATTTCTTTATTTCATCCATATTATTAGTATCTGGTAATGATTATTACAAAGTAATAACAGTATTACAAACAAATTAAACTGATTCCACTTAAACAAAAATAATATAATAACCTCTGATAAGTTTTATCGAATTTTTATACCCTAGCTAGATGATGAAATCATAGGGTATAATAAGTCTGTCATTCCGTTTGTAATGCAAAAAAATTATAGCAGCGCAAAATAGATTGGACACTCATACGTAAAATTAAAATTTATTTTGATTTTTGCATGTCCGTCAGTTCATCCGCACAATAACTCGTGAGCACAACTAAGGGTGCTGAAATTTTGTACGTGGGCTTCTTTAAAAAACAGATAAATTAAGATTCCGAAATGGGACAAATCGTGCAACCTTTTCTTCGTGTTACCATGCAAATCTTTGGGGTTTAATTATAGCTTTGGACACGACGTAAATAGCTGACATTTTTTCCACAGGATTTTCATAAAAATAGTAAATAAAATTTCAAAAATGAACTAAATTGGGCAACCCCTACTTGGTGTTGCCATACAGATCTTTTGATATTCACTTTATTTAACTTTTATGCTCATATAACATTATTGGTCTTATAGCCAGGGGCGGATTTCCCTATAGACCGAGTAGGCCCGAGCCTAGGGCGGCAGATTTAGGGGGCGGCAAAATGTTTGAATGATTTTTGATTTTTTCTTGTAGTTGTGGGTATTTCATTACATTTTTATACTTTTTCGTTTTTTTAAATAAAATAATTCGTTGGAAAGTGTTATTTTTAATTCTACTCCATTTTTTTCAAATCTACTCCGATTTATGAGGCAGCCTACTCCGCTAATTCTAGCCTGGGGTCCCTTCACTGGATATAGATCATTCAATTTTTCGTGTTTTACAGGGAGTAGGGGGGCGGCAATCTTCCATAGGCCTAGGGCGGCCATGTGATCAAATCCGCCCCTGCTTATAGCAATTGTTTCTTTTTCTCGAGGTAATTTCCATAAAATTATGTAAATCTTTTGTGGTATGAATATATCTATATTCAATATTGGAGTGGCGTACGTGCTGTTATTTTGTCGTACGTATATGGAGAAAAAATAACCTTTGATAAGTTGGCGTATACGACAAACTGATACTGAATTAAATTAATTATAGCTCCTAAGCTACTTTAGTAGGAAGCCTAATTCAAGCAGTTTTAGTAATCTAATAAATCGGAGTAACAATGGTGCTAAATTAACATAATCCTATCGGGCAGATATTTTTTAATTGATGATAAAACATTAAAATGTGTATTCCAGCTTTATGACCAGATGGTGTATACGACAAACCAATATTCGTCCGACGATAATATCTAAAACTTCTCTAAAGGTAAGCTGACAAATTGGAATGTTCCTTTACAATATTGATTCAATTTACATATGAAATGAACAAATCAAAGTCAACCGAATATTATAAATTTAAAAATCCTAAAGAATGAACAAAAATAAAATCGAAAAATTCATTTATTATCACCTGTATAGACAAACCCGTTTCGAAATGTTAGAAATGTTTTCATGGTTTTCAAATCAAGGACCTTCCTAATTCGATAAAAAGCAAACGAAAGTTTGCCAGACACTTAAACAACAAACACATGAAAACACATCATGAAATTCTACAAACTCCGAGAATCGTACGCTTTTCACTCTAACTCTATGTATATCTTACTCTATCTATCCTTGCCTCCTCGGAGTAATTCATTTAGAGAAATCACATTCGTACATATAGCCCTTATCCTATTTGGTTTGCTTTCTACGTTTCCCGGATAGATAGAGACAGCCCGGGAAATTGTATTTACGTAACGTAACTAGTTTTGACATCTAATTGGGTTTGCTTATTTTGAGATAAACGTTTCAGCTAAGATGTAACACTTACATGTGGTTGGAAAAGGATTAAATGGATTTAATGGATTAATCGGAGCAACATTATTTTAGTTATTTCGAAAAGTTCATTAAAAGTAATAGACATGGATATAAGTATTTATATTTGGCTAATAGTTGTAAAGATGTTTGGGACAATTATATGTGGCAATTAATTAGTTGTTTTTTTCATCAATTCCTAATTAAGTCGACTTACTCAATGTATTTTTCTAGACGGTAGATTTCTACTTAGGAAATATTCGAGAGTACTGATGGTGTGGAAACGCATGGAAAGACTTTTAAAGATGTTCCGGAAATTTTTTGTTTTTGTTTTTTTTTGTTTTGCTTAGGACATCTAGCTTTCGGCTTGCACGTGCTTGAATCGAAATCGTGTTGCAACATTAACCCAATTCTAGGATCGAATTTTATAATTTTTATTGAGAGCCTCGCCTGATGAAGAGACTCCAATTTATCCTAATGACATGCTGCGAGGACTTCGTTAACTACAGGAGTTTTGATCGCACAACTATTTCATGACACTAAATTTGTTGTCTGGGAGCGACGTGGATTCTATGAAATTATCACAAGAACAGGTTGCAAACGCCCTTTTAAATCCACAAGTTTTTATTTCGTCAATTAACTTTAAAAAAACATCAATAAACAAAAAAACTTAACGACCGCGGTTTCGGACAATGTGTCCATCATCAGGTATTATTTGCAACTAAACTAATTACACTAATGTGTGTACATATAAATACGTTACAGAGTAAATAAATTAAAACTATACATAGGACTTCGAATACAAATGTCATCTATGGAAACTGAATACACCAAAATACAGAGAAAAGCATTACAAAGTAAATAAATTAGACCATACATAGGACTTCAACTGCAAACATTAATATATGACAGAGTCTAACAACGAGAGACTGAATAAACTAGATTTTATTATAGCTTCTTCTGAATTCATCAAAGGTTTGTCTGCAATAGCCATGAACAAAGATTCGTATGCGTCTAGCTTAAATTTTGTCGCACTACTTTAATAATATCGGGATCCGGAGAGAGATTGTGTCCGGTGCTTATCATATGTAGGGCTACACTTGAATCATTGGTACTACTGTTTAGAATCGCTTTTCTATGTTCTGTCGCTCTCTTTTGAAACGTACGTGCTGTTTGACCGATATAAATGCTATCGCAGTCTAGACATTTTTCACGATAAATACCTGATTCCGTAGATTTGCTCTTGGTATCTTTAAATTTGCAAATCGATCTACTTAACTTATGCGTACTCCTTGTGATCAGATCGATGTTATGTTTTTTAAAAATGTTTTTAAGTTTATTCGTGAATGTGTGGTAAAAGGGAACACAAATACGAAAATTCGGACCTTTGTCTATTGCTGGTAATAGCGTTGTTATCTGTTTAAGATCAGATTTTTTTTGGTGTTTTCGGATAATGTCTGTAGCGAATTTCGTGCTATAACCATTTACTTTAGCTGCCTCAATAATAAAGGCGACTTCATTATCGTAATCAGTCTTACGCATTGGGATGTTGGCTAATCTATGAGCCATTGAATGGAATGCAGCTTTTTTATGTTGACCGCAATGGTAGGAATCAGACGTAATAAACCTATTGGTGTTAGTAGGTTTTCGATAAATTGCGAAATTCACTCTTTTCTCTTCGTTACGTTTTACTAGTACATCTAGAAAGGGTAGCTTTCCGTCTTCTTCTAATTCCGCTGTGAACTCTATCGTATTATACATCGAATTCATAAATGCGAGAAAATTTTTTATGTGTCTTTCATTGATAATAGCGAAGATGTCATCGACGTACCTCCACCAAACACGAGGCAATCTGCCAGCTTTTTTTAGTTCCATTTCAAAGTGCCACATAAACAAATTAGCTAGATAGGGTCCAAGTATTGATCCCATACTGACACCGAATGTTTGCTGATAGAATATGTCCCTAAATTGGAAAAAATTCTGGTCCATGCTAGTTTCTGCGATTTTTCGGAAAGCAGCTTGTTTATTTGCGGGAACGTTGTGTTTCTGAAGATGTGATATCATGGCTTCGATAGCTAAAACAACCGGTACGTTTGGGTATAAGGCAGTCACATCAAATGACACCATGACCTCACCTCTTCTGAATTCGATATTTTCGATACGATTGACAAACTCTAGCGAATTCTTCAAATTGTAGCCCTCTGGTGCTGGTAAATTGTTCAACTCAGTGAGCATCCATTTTGCCATCTTTTCGGTAGGACAGTCGATATTGCACGAGATTGGTCGCATGCCTGGCTTATGAGTTTTTGGTAAAGCGTACAATCTAGGAACAGAGGGGTTAGGTACTGAAAATTTACGTGCTAGATAATCAATTCCAGTCAGCTTTTCGACGTATTGTGCTGCTGATCTTGCTCTTGATATCATTAAATGTATGGGATCTCTATTATTGCCATTTTTGTTCATGGCTATTGCAGACAAACCTTTGATGAATTCAGAAGAAGCTATAATAAAATCTAGTTTATTCAGTCTCTCGTTGTTAGACTCTGTCATATATTAATGTTTGCAGTTGAAGTCCTATGTATGGTCTAATTTATTTACTTTGTAATGCTTTTCTCTGTATTTTGGTGTATTCAGTTTCCATAGATGACATTTGTATTCGAAGTCCTATGTATAGTTTTAATTTATTTACTCTGTAACGTATTTATATGTACACACATTAGTGTAATTAGTTTAGTTGCAAATAATACCTGATGATGGACACATTGTCCGAAACCGCGGTCGTTAAGTTTTTTTGTTTATTGATGTTTTTTTAAAGTTAATTGACGAAATAAAAACTTGTGGATTTAAAAGGGCGTTTGCAACCTGTTCTTGTGATAATTTCATAGAATCCACGTCGCTCCCAGACAACAAATTTAGTGTCATTACAAAGATGGATGCCAACCATAAGAAGGAGCTAAACAGATATTTGCAACTCAAACTACAAATAACTCGCCAAAAGTGCCACATAAATTTCTTGACTACGTGTAAGAAGTTTTCTGTAACACCAAATTTCATTCAGGTAAAGACTTCAATAACTAATAACGCTAGCAAAATTGCAAAAAAAGTTGGAGAAAAAGTTTGGCTTAAAGCCGAAATCTCCACAAACATAAATTGATGGCACGATATGAACTACAACTGTATCCCCTTCATCTGAAACTACTATACAAGTTTACAGACAACACTTCATACACACACATATGGATGCCATTCGATAGTGATGTGCAACAAAAATGCACAAACCTTCGTAAAAGCATGGACTTAAAACACAAACACAAACTCAATATATTGCGTAAGAATGATGAGAGAGAAAATCACCACATATTAACCAAAGTTAAAAACGTCCCAAACTTTATCATCAATCGATCATCACAAGCTCTTTCCGAAGATGAAGTCACGATACTGAACAGAGGATTAAACTTTGCTATGAAACCGAATTCAGCACCCATTTTAGATATTATTGCGGACATCGAAACCGGCATTAGAAAGTACAGTGATCCCACAAAGCAACATATCCGCGCTGAGGTTAGGCATCATTTTTTACAAAAATCGCATACCACTCATGATATCCACAATAACATTCACCATAGCAGAACGATAAGGGCATTGCGAAGAAAGAATTTAACGTACGTCAAAGCAGACAAAGGCAATTCTATCGTGATAATGGACAAGTCTGATTATGAGAAAGAAGTCAAAGCTTTAATTAATACAGGGCCATACAAAGAATTTAATTGGAAAAATGGCAATAATAGAGATCCCATACATTTAATGATATCAAGAGCAAGATCAGCAGCACAATACGTCGAAAAGCTGACTGGAATTGATTATCTAGCACGTAAATTTTCAGTACCTAACCCCTCTGTTCCTAGATTGTACGCTTTACCAAAAACTCATAAGCCAGGCATGCGACCAATCTCGTGCAATATCGACTGTCCTACCGAAAAGATGGCAAAATGGATGCTCACTGAGTTGAACAATTTACCAGCACCAGAGGGCTACAATTTGAAGAATTCGCTAGAGTTTGTCAATCGTATCGAAAATATCGAATTCAGAAGAGGTGAGGTCATGGTGTCATTTGATGTGACTGCCTTATACCCAAACGTACCGGTTGTTTTAGCTATCGAAGCCATGATATCACATCTTCAGAAACACAACGTTCCCGCAAATAAACAAGCTGCTTTCCGAAAAATCGCAGAAACTAGCATGGACCAGAATTTTTTCCAATTTAGGGACATATTCTATCAGCAAACATTCGGTGTCAGTATGGGATCAATACTTGGACCCTATCTAGCTAATTTGTTTATGTGGCACTTTGAAATGGAACTAAAAAAAGCTGGCAGATTGCCTCGTGTTTGGTGGAGGTACGTCGATGACATCTTCGCTATTATCAATGAAAGACACATAAAAAATTTTCTCGCATTTATGAATTCGATGTATAATACGATAGAGTTCACAGCGGAATTAGAAGAAGACGGAAAGCTACCCTTTCTAGATGTACTAGTAAAACGTAACGAAGAGAAAAGAGTGAATTTCGCAATTTATCGAAAACCTACTAACACCAATAGGTTTATTACGTCTGATTCCTACCATTGCGGTCAACATAAAAAAGCTGCATTCCATTCAATGGCTCATAGATTAGCCAACATCCCAATGCGTAAGACTGATTACGATAATGAAGTCGCCTTTATTATTGAGGCAGCTAAAGTAAATGGTTATAGCACGAAATTCGCTACAGACATTATCCGAAAACACCAAAAAAAATCTGATCTTAAACAGATAACAACGCTATTACCAGCAATAGACAAAGGTCCGAATTTTCGTATTTGTGTTCCCTTTTACCACACATTCACGAATAAACTTAAAAACATTTTTAAAAACATAACATCGATCTGATCACAAGGAGTACGCATAAGTTAAGTAGATCGATTTGCAAATTTAAAGATACCAAGAGCAAATCTACGGAATCAGGTATTTATCGTGAAAAATGTCTAGACTGCGATAGCATTTATATCGGTCAAACAGCACGTACGTTTCAAAAGAGAGCGACAGAACATAGAAAAGCGATTCTAAACAGTAGTACCAATGATTCAAGTGTAGCCCTACATATGATAAGCACCGGACACAATCTCTCTCCGGATCCCGATATTATTAAAGTAGTGCGACAAAAATTTAAGCTAGACGCATACGAATCTTTGTTCATGGCTATTGCAGACAAACCTTTGATGAATTCAGAAGAAGCTATAATAAAATCTAGTTTATTCAGTCTCTCGTTGTTAGACTCTGTCATATATTAATGTTTGCAGTTGAAGTCCTATGTATGGTCTAATTTATTTACTTTCTAATGCTTTTCTCTGTATTTTGGTGTATTCAGTTTTCCATAGATGACATTTGTATTCGAAGTCCTATGTATAGTTTTAATTTATTTACTCTGTAACGTATTTATATGTACACACATTAGTGTAATTAGTTTAGTTGCAAATAATACCTGATGATGGACACATTGTCCGAAACCGCGGTCGTTAAGTTTTTTTTGTTTATTGATGTTTTTTAAAAGTTAATTGACGAAATAAAAACTTGTGGATTTAAAAGGGCGTTTGCAACCTGTTCTTGTGATAACTATTTCATCCTTTTGCATAATTAGTTGGACAGTATAGAGATATATGAATCTTTCAGTCTCTTCAGCATGACTTCTCTTAAACCATGATCTTTTCGGTTCATCTGAAATATGAAAGGGTTCATTTTCGAGGAGATATACAGAGTGTTTCCTCCATGGTGGTCTATAGAGTGGGAGGTGGTACTACTGTTATATATTCGGGGTCTAAAATACCACACTTTAACCATCACACTTTTATTTCTAAAATTGAAGTTGCCCTTGCAATTTCCCAATGTCTTTCCGGTTCCAAAAGGAATCTATAGAATTAATTATTTTGCGGTCTTTAATTGATCTTTTCTTAATAATACTAACCTCAGCGGCAGCGTCCACTACTAGTTTTGTATGGCCGTTAAGGCTTATGTCCAGTGGAAGTTTCACTGTAGGGACACCGGATTCGGGCACTTTAGGTGACCCTTTTGATTTTTTAGTTGGGTTTATATACAAGCCGGGGAGTTTTGGGTCGACTGCATGTCGTTTCCCTGACTCAGGGCTTCCCATTTTTTCTTTTGGCGGCAATCTTCGTCTGCATGTCCTCAGCGACCACAAAAGGAACATTTGAGTCTTATATTGAAGACTTGAGGACTTTTTGTGTTGTGTTGCTCTTGTGTAGGTCTATTGGTGAGGCGTGGAGGAACAATCCATTGGGTCTGTTGACTTTTTCTGTAATCTCGGACGTCATGTCCATATATTTTGCAGTTTGAGCAGAAAGGGGTGTTTTTGCGCTTAAGGCAATCTGAATACGGACCAGTGCATCTGTATCCGAGTTTCTGGTATCAGTGTTTGTAAATGGCGTGTCTGTGATGAGCCTGTGTTATTCACGTTACGTGAAAACTGATTTGGATTTGGAGGTCGAGGTGATGCGAACATAGGTGTGGATGGCATTTAATAATAGGGAGCTCTATAGTATGCTCTCACTCGTAAATCTGGGTCTACTGGAGCCATTGGAGGAGCTTGTACCAGAGGAGTCTGAATGAATGTAGCACTTTGCTATAATTTCTCCATGTCCAGGGTTTTCTGTATGAGAGATTCTAAATCACCTTCTCCCTGCGTGAGCAAATATTGACACAGATGTGGGTTAGTGACTCCACTTCTTAAAGCATTTTTGACAAAATCCATCAGTTGTGTTTTCACAGCAGGGACTGCGTCAGCTCCATACTTCTGTGTCGCTGCCTCGTTGCAAATCGTCAACAACTGTTTCAATCTTGTAATGAACACAGTGAGAGATATTAACGGGTTTTGTCTAGTAGTGATTAATTTATTCACTACCTCCTGGTATGTCTCACGGGGAAGGTATGTGCTATTTAGACGTTCCTCTACTTCAGTAAATGAAGCAGGGACGTCTGAAGCGAATAATTGGTAGGCGTCACCTCTGAGCCTTGTGCGAGTCTATTTTCGCGGGTTTGACTCAGTTTTATGCTGAGTGAATCACACTGAGTAATGGCTAGCGTACCTGAATCTCGCGGTCGCTCGTACAATTTAGTTAAGAATTTATCAAGACTTACTTGTCTATTAAGACCTGGCAGAACGGTCCCGCTTCTAAGTCGAGGTCTTGTTGGCGATAGTTCTACAGCAGATGATGTGCCTTCACCGGGGTGCTGTATATTAGCACCTGGGGCTGGTCCCGCGTCGGCTAAAGGTGGAGAGTTTTCCCTCGCTGCTGCGTCTGTTTCCTGCTAAGGTAGAGCAGGTTTGTCGGCTGGCATATGATGCGTTCTTGGTGAAAGGGGGCTCCTTGCCTGCATAGGTCCCTTTGCTGTGATTGAGAGGGGGGTTTCTTTAACCGCCTTCGAGTTCCCTCTCAATCCTTGGTCGGTTGATTGATCTGTTTCTTGCAGGTGGGGGGCCCTGGGCCGTCTTAATTTCCCCTGGATCTAGTGAAAAGGGGGCTTATGAGCCGTCTTCGATCTTCTCTTCAACTCAAGATCGTTATTCTTCAAATGGCTGAAGATTTGCTTCCGGGAACTTCGAGTTGGTTGTCAGGCTACTTCCAGCTGGCTTAATGCTCGTCCTTCTGGGAGGTTTTGGATGGTTTTCCACTTCCACATGTAGACTGTTCACTTGTATCCCTCGGTGGTGCTTTTGCACTAAGTTCGGTGAACGCTTGCCCGCCTGGAGCAGAGGTGTCTAGAGATGGTATCTACCCGCGTGTTGGGGGGTGACTGGGCCTGAGTGGCTTGGGCCCCTTAGGTTCGCAGGATAGGGGATTTTAAAGCTCTTATGCCTTTCTATTTTGACTTTTAGAAAAGTAGGCTTTCACTATCCTACCGCTGCGCCAATTTTGTTATATATTCCGGGTCTAAAATACCACACTTTAACCTCCAATGTTGTTATTTATTCGGGGGAATTGAATTAAGGACACTTAACTTTATTTATTTTTTCACTTTATTATTTCCAACTTAAAATTACAGAACACTTCTTTTTGTATTCCAACACACTTTTTATTCCTGTGTCAACCGAAAGTTTTTCACGACCACGATTACTTCTTTTGCAAAATTACAAGTTCTTCTATGCGACAGCCCTGATCAGGAGAACTCAGATCTCACCAAACAAATAATTGAATTGCAGGGGCGGGGGGTTGCATATCAACCATTTCAGAGTTACAAGTTAAAAAAGTATCCCAGATTTTCAGAAAACACTCTGTATCTTAATAAGTACAAGATGTCACTGATAAGAACTGATTGTATGCAAAACTTCAAGACGTTTCCAGCGACTTCTCAACCAGCTGAATACTTCTCTCCTCTCATGAGTTATAGTGGTCTAGACTAAGACTTTCGGATTTTTTGAGCTTCGCTTTTTTTCCAAAACGGTATAGACGAAGAGCTGACTACCAAAATACATCGTTGATAACTTATTCGGAAGCATGCCCATCTTCCAGTGATGGAGGGTGCTGCGAGATGGCCTCGAAGGCCTTAAAAACTCCGTTATGTTACGTGATTTCTTAAAGCTTGATTTTTGGTGCGGCAGGTGAGAATTATAGATGGTGGAAAAGTGGTGGCAGACTGCAACAAAGACGCGGAAAATGTGTATAACGTGCGGCATACCACAGTAACTCGAGAACGCTTCTACTTAGAGTGCAGGAATCTTGCACATGGGGTTTTTTAGAAAAAAGTAAATTTAGTTTCGAAAATGAGACCAATCGGGCAACTCCTCGCAGGGTTTCCATACAAAAATGTCGTTTTTCGCTATTTATTTAAATACTGCCGGAGAATAATAGACATCGACGTACAGCGTAGAAATTTTGCAAACGGGTTACCACAAAAATTGCAAATACAAGTTCAAAAAAGGACCACCAAATCGGCAGACCTTTCTTGGTTTTATACGTCAACACCAAGAAGGGGTTGCCCGATTTATTTAAGTTGTGTATTAATTTTTGTATTTTTTGAGAATGCTGTGTGCAAAATTTCATTGCTGTACGTCTACGCGTTCTCAGGCAGTGTTCAAATATATACTGAAAAACCAAAGTTTTATATGGCAGCACGAAGAAGGAGTTGCCCGATTTAGTCTATTTTTGAACTAGTATTTACCATTGCTATAAAAACACTTTGTACGAAATTTCAGCTCTGTACGTCTACTTGTTCTTAGGCATAACCTATTGAGGTCAAATACCGAAATCAGGCGATATTATGTTTAAATGATGATTTTTTCAGTCACTAACAGGGAACAAATTATCTTTGAGAATATGTTAAGAGCTTATAAATAGAGTAAAATAGGTCACATTAAAGAGGAGAGTCCATAGTTTATAGTTAAACCGAGTACTAAGCTCCGCGCTAAGCTAAATTTTATATGAAAATTTAGCAAACTAAAAGTTATTGGCGAAAATTTATCCTGAATTTTAGCGAGCGCAGTACTAAGGTCCGCCCGCGCTGTTCTTTAGCGCGCTAAAAATATTTATTATCAGAGTTTCCAGATTTGATAAATTTAATGACTGAAGTTTTGTAGTTAACGTAGTTTTGTACGTCCTTGCTGTATTTACGGATAAATGGGGTTTCTTCTCCTGGCCGTATTTTCAACATCATTAGGGGTACTCACGCAATGTTGTATCAAAGAGTGTATCGTTGTAAAAGATGTATTTGATCACAACCCAGTAAAGTAATACAAGGCCTATGCATATAAAATGCAATACAAGGGTCTTGTATTTTTATATTCACAAATTGGTAGTGTAAACCGACTTGTATAGATTGTACTTAGGAGGTCAGATTGAACGTCAAATGTTAGGGTGTACAGAGGGCGAGGGGAGTGTCCTAGGAAAATTTACAGTGTGCCAAATGAAAGATCCTTTTGAGGATTATCGACTGGTGCACTTATATTTTTTCTAGGTGGGTTGATTTAGCATGGTGTTCAATTTACATCTACTCGCATCACGGTTTTCCACCACAAAAAAAGCTATTGCAAATTTGTGAACCCAAAATATAAGTAATGGCGCATCAAACAGCATGAAACTTCTGGAAAACTTAATAAAACATCACCGAAAAACAAATTGGTGTGATCGATTTACTTTTTCGCCCCTAAATTACTTAATAATAGTATTTGAAGTTCAGAAATTTGCTTTAATTATTTTCAATAATCGAACCTTTTTGCGGGGAGAGGGAGGGGCGGATCAAAGAACCAACTCAAGCCCAAAATATGGCATGTGGGGTGGCTAATTAAAGCCCCCGCCGAGCTCAATCGCATGGCATTTTTAAATTTTAAATCCGGTATACTTCGTAGTGTATTTTTTCCACCCTCTTACATTTTACCTGATTGCCACTTTTTCACTTTGTCGGACCCTGCATCATAACGGATGCCCTAGAGAAAACATTTTACATTCAAATTAAAGGTAACAAAATGCTCTATCTATTAGAATGTTTTTATTTTCAATTCGATACATTTCCTCACTGAGCTTTTCCTCCCGAAGTTCAAAGTTTTTCCTCATCTGGGTCCCATATACCCCATTGCTACATATGAGTTATTTTACAATTTTTTTTCGATCATGTGAGAAGCACCGTTATTCCGTAAAGAGAAATTGTAAATTTTTACATCATCTCACGACAAAAGGGGCAAAAAGCAGTCGTAAAAGGATGTTGTTCTACTATTATTGAGTTTTCTGCTAAACTGTCAGCCCGAGCGGAAAATTAATTGGAAATAAACGTTCCAAACAAAACAGGCTTCATTTTATCCCCTGGCATTATCCTGAAAAGGTGTATAATTAAGTAGTAATAGCAGAAATAAAAACTTTGAAAACAACCAGAACGGTCAGAACACGCCATAAAAAACCGGCATTTCCTTAATTTAAGTCGTTCTGTTGAAATACTTTTGTTTTTATCTTAGCTCTTTTTAACCGAATCTTCATAATTCTTTTTTTCTATAATAACTATGACTCCTGGGAATCTTGAGAATTTTTTCAATTTTTTCCGGGGCCGGGGAGAGCTCCTACGGGGCCATTTTATTACCTTGTAAGTAAGCTAAAGGGTGTGTTCACTCTTTTTTGTAAATTCTTCTTGTATTCTTACATCGGTTACACTGATACATTGAGTGAATACCCCTATTGTTTCTTTTTTATTTTATTCATTACACATATTATTGTCATATTTATAATATTTCCAAATAATTTTAACTACCTGTTTTTAGAAATATTATAACCGCGCGTTTTACCTATTTCCGAAAAAAAAAATGCAAAATGATTCTTCTTCTTTTTACTATTTTTCTCTGAGTCTCCGATGTCATATTTAAGCTGCTAAAGAACGGCCCGATATTGGAGACTCGCTAAAATTTAGTTTAGCGCGAACCTTAGTACTAGGCTTTATTGTAAAAAACGTTATGTTACCCACTGTTTTGCAAAAAAACAAAACAAAATGGAGGTCAAAGTGAAAAAAGATAATAAAATCCCAAATTGTTAGTTTAGACCACCATAACTCCTGAGAGGAGAGAAGTATGCGGCTGGTTGAGCAAGCGTTGGAAACGTCATGAAGTTCTGCATACAATGAGTTCTTAACGGTAACCGTACATCTGGTACTTATTATAACACAAGGTGGTGATATGACCCCCCCCCCCCCCCTCTTCCCATGCCATACAATTTTTTTTGAACCACCATGGAGGGAACACCTTGTATGACATGATGGTGGCAATGTAGTATATTGCAGCAAATATGTTGTGGGAATGGAAAGTTGATAATGAGTGTATTAGCCAAGAAACAATTTTTCCGATTTTTGGTGACTGAAAGTGATGGGTTGATTTATAAGCGGTATATAATGGTTGCTCGATTATATAAGAATTTGAGTGGTAATATAAGAGTTTTTTAAGCTTACTAAAGGTTATTGCGGCAATAAGTTACTAAAAGTTTCATAGATTGGTGAGGGAAATGTTTCAATCAACCTTCCAAATAACTTGAAGTAATCATTACTAGAAGGTATATATATAAGAAATTTTTATAATTGTTTTCATAACCACGTTATATAACTAATTGGCAATAAGTCCTTATTGCGGTAGTGAGTAGTGAGCTGACTTTACTAAAAATTGGGAACAATACATATCACCTATAAAGAATCGTAAGAGTTTTGGGTAGCCGTTTAGTAACTACGGGGTAATCGTTATAAAATCAAATGACTTTTAGTATCGAATGGAGCCATTATAACTTGAATTTTAATAATGGCAATTTGTTCATTTCAATACAAGCAGCCATTTTTCCATCTCTGCATTGCAGATAAAGAGAAAATGTCGGATAAACCAATTTTTTAAATTGCACATATGTGGCTTCCATTTCTATTTTTATGTGAAGAAAATAGGCATCATTTTAGATACCTATATAACATTTCTAAATTATGTTATGTTACCTTTATGAATTGTTATTACCTAAGTGAAAAGTTTAAATTTTGTCATATTTATTTGAAATTCTTAAATATTGCTTATCTTTGGGGCGGTCTGTATTTTTTAGAAGTATTTATGATAATAATCACAGTAAAATTTTAATTGCAACTGAATTTCACCACGTACGAATACGTGCCGAAAAATTATAAATCTAAGATGTACAAGTATTAGGCACATTATACAAATGCAATACAAAATAATATCGAAATTCTATGTCAAGATAGGTTGCGTAAATATTTGCATTATATGGTTTTATAAAGGTAACGAAAAGTAATTTCCCTAAGATTTCAATCACTAAAAGTAATCAATCTGAGAAAATTCCAAGCGTTGTGTAAACGTTACCATCACCATTATAAACAAAATTTGTAAAGCTAACCGAAACATTACTGTATCCACCATGTCCAAGATAAATTAATCGAGAGTACCCAGGGTTGTGTAAGAAGTTATATAAAGGTAACCAGAATATTTTTCTTACTTATTTTATAAAATCTTTTTTTTTATATAACGTTACCTAAATCAAGTCGCGGTAGCCTTTATATAATCCTCTATTTAAGCTCTATACGCGGTACCCAAGTTATATATTTTGGTAATGGAATATCACGGTTACTACTATATAAAAAACTGTTTCTTGGGATGCTTATGAAGACTGATTGACACCTTTCTTTTCTTGATGTTGGTTGTAGCGTTCTCTTGTCGCTGGCCTGATCAATCAAGTGAGATTCTGTTTCTTGGACATCAATATTGCTCTTGGTTGGTCTAGTCGATCATAATAATAAGTTTAATCTACAAAGCAGTATTCACTCAAAACAAGACTTCCAAAGGAGAACTTGTTGAAATTCTAATTATGCAGCCAGATCGGGGTTCGAAGTAGATTGGGTCAATATCTCGAATTTCCCTTTACAGGGTCTTTATACTTTTCTTTCAAATTCTATGTGTGAATCAAATTTAGCAAAAAAATTTCATAGAAAAATACTTATCTTATTTCATTGATACAATTTTATGATTATCTTATATAAACGGACGAAAGTATTCCCTACTACACTACATGAGAAGAGGGTTCCGTACGGTGGCATCCAGTATTAGAAATACAACTACATACGGAGTATGTATAAATGACAGGGGTAGAGGGTCGATAGGACACCTTATCGAAGCTTTTTCGAAGTTTATTTATTTTTTTGCTTTACATAAAACTGCCCTAACTTATTGTGTTAGCAGCAGTTCTCGGACCAATTTAAAAATATATAAAAAATTCGTATTCTTTTAAAACCAAATTGAGAATTAAAAACTCAAAACGTCCAGATTTTATCCGTCATTTTCAATTTTTTTTTTTTTTATATAGAATGCCCAATGGCTATACTTCTCAATTTCCTCAAAATCGGTTTTCCTTCTTCTTTTCATTTTATTATCACTTTGTTCCTTGTTTTTTTCTTTCACTTCTTTTTCATTCTCTATAAAGCTGAAACCCAACCTGGGTATTGATTTTAATAGTCGTCTTCAAAGTCCTCTGGTCTAAACCTGGGAAACTGATAAGCTTAAATATTTCGTTTTATTTTGGTGTAAATGATTTTCAATTTCATTTCCTTTTGCTACATTTATAAAGTAGTCAGTAGAAGTAGAAAAAATACCATGCCTGCCGGCCATAACGAAGGTACACAAGTCGTCCCTCCTTGAATCGAAATAAAATTCATCCCCCGTTTAAATAAATAACCTAAGCAGACCATAAAGACATTGGGTAGTCATAAAACACTGCAATCTTAAGTGTGGTAAATACAAGTGCAATCACCTAAGGTAAAATAAAATGGGTGGCAAAGCGGCAAGAACCACTTACCTCTATACCTCAAGTAGCAGGGAATTTCTGTAACACAGTAGGTAGGTAAGTACTATGTATAAATATATAAATATATATGTATACATATATACATAGTAAAACACCCGGTAAGAAGGAAGGGCTATACGAATGAACGTGCCTTCTGAAAAAGCAACCCCTGAAGGTATAAAACACATAAAAAAGTTATATGAGACCCTGAGGGGTAGGTATAAACGTAGACAAAAGAAGTGGGTAGAAAATCGCATTTGCAAATCTTTCATCGTTTCATCCTTCCTTATTCAAGGTCTTGTGCTGGATACTCTTGGTAAGGACTTAGGGAATTGGTTAATTCACTTAAGGGTGGCCAGCTTTGCACACATGAACTGGTAAAGAAAGTATTATTGAAATAATTAAGGTGTTCACAAGATCATTAGAGGGCCCTGTTTAATCCTAATGGAGATAACGTAGGAGAAGAAGATGTTGGTATTTTGGGTAGATATATGAATTCCATGTACCTTCCCAACTTTGGCAAACCCTATCCGACTTCTTATAACTAAAACGGAAGTTAGGTGCCATAACCGCATTATTACATGTTCAAGTATTTCATATTGATGCATAAATATTTGCCACGATGAGGCCATTAAGGAACGTTGCTTATATTAAGGGTGTTAGGTATTATGTAAGCCTTCCAAAATTGATGAGTTTTCCTTAACGAACATTATACTTCTGGATTTAGTTTAAGTGTGATATATTTCAATAAATTTCGTTGACGTTTTGTATAATGTCAAACAAGATAACTTAAAGTTCGTCAAGACCAGCGATAAATGCTCAAGTAGTGGTTGAGTATGTCTCAACGCCAACCAACCAGAACTACTCTTCCAATAATCAAATCTAAGTCAGTCGGAAGGTAAAACGGAAGAAATTACTCAAAAGTACTCCCTAATATGATCACAAATGTACACAAAAATGTTTAACTTCAGAAAAACCAGTCATTCAACACAAGACCATGGAATATGACAATGATGCAGCTGGCTCATCTGGTATTACACAAACTGAAAAAGGGCAAGGCTAATTCTTCCAGAGACATTTCACGCGAAATCTTGAGGGAAAAATAACTATGATGAGTGGCAGGATTTTTTACTCTTTACCAATAAATCTCAATCATAGATATGGAAATACGGCTAAGCAAATTGATTCCTTAGGAGGCCTCATGCAAAATAAATACCTCCTACGTAGTAAAATATTAGAATTTTCTTTGTCAGCGTGAATTTCCTGCGACAAGAAATCTAACAGATGAAAAAATTATAGCTACTCTTTCCAAAAATAACATTTCTTCCCATTCAGAAATTGACATCTCCAGACAAATAAGCAGTAGAAGGGGTAGGGGAGGGGGGGGGGTTAAAATGTGATCTAGCACATTTTGGAAAATGTAGTACATAATCGAATTCCTTAGGTCGTGCGAAGAAGTTTGAGTACCCACACTCCCCACTCACTTTTTTGTATTTCCATCCTTTTTGTTCGAACTGAGGTACTAGATTTTTCGCACCTTAGATCGACTCTAACTCTGTAGCGTTATATCCGATCGGAAAGCGGCTTTCATTTTCGCCTCAGCTCCTTATCAGCTACAATTCGTAGAAGAAAATTTTTGTTTTCATTGTTTTTAGGGTTGGTAGGGGGCTCATGGGGAGGGGTGGTTCCAACAAGGCAAGTCGCATATCAAATGAAAGGTCTCACCGAGTATACTATCTGGTGGTGTACTTTTTTTTCCCAAATTCAGGAAACTTTCTTCGGGATGTTTTTGTCGCCGGCAAAGCCATTTTCATACTCTTGAGTCTCATACACCCAAGCTACTACATTTCTCATATATTTTTGCGGTCCTTTCTTCTATGGTCATAATTGCTCTGTTGTGAATATTTTTCTCATAGGAAATAATTTTCCACGACGCATCAATTCCCCTCAAATCACGAGAAGTAAAAAAGTCCACTTTTTCACCCAAGAAAACCGCTCACGCTACATTCGATCGCCAAAGGCTTCCCCCGTTTAATTAATATAAACATTATTAAGAAAATACGTTCAGAATATCATAATGCATCGTTTAAGACATCTCTTATATCTGTTCATGTCGGACCGAAGGCTGTATGAAAAGCGGGCATTCATCTTCTTTCATTAACGCGATTAGGAAAGATGTAGTTGGTCAGTCAGTGTTTATCTTCTAAAATAAAAACTTCTATACTATATGTATGTCTGTCGAGCATTTCCTGTCAAGCTAAGCCTATACAATCACTTTGACACTGACACCGAAAGTCTCAAAAATGCAAGATTATATATATTATTAATTATCGAACCTACCTAGCTAAGCTACCTACCAAGCTAATCAACCCACCTAGATAAGCAACCCACCTAGATAAGCAACCCACCTAGATAAGCAACCCACCTAGCTAAGCTACCCACCTAGCTAAGCTACCCACCTAGATAAGCTACCCACCTAGCTAAGCTACCCACCTAGCTAAGCTATCCACCTAGCTAAGCCACCCACCTAGCTAAGCTACCCACCTAGCTAAGCTACCCACCTAGCTAAGCTACCCACCTAGCTAAGCTACCCACCTAGCTAAGCTACCCACCTAGCTAAGCTACCCACCTAGCTAAGCTACCCACCTAGCTAAGCTACCCACCCAGCTGAGCTACCTACCTAGTAAATCTATACCCCAACTCTGAAGAAAAAATCATAACATTCGCCTACGAAGAAACGCATCAGATTCATTTACTAAACATTTCCAGGATCCAACCATGCAAATCTAGCCAAACAACAACTGCATTTAATTGGTGATTTACATTGTCTACATTTAGAATTTTGATAATTATGGAATATGAGAATGATGAAACTGGTTCATCGGTAATTATTCAAAAGGACAACGTCAATTCCTCTATAGATCTTCCACGCAAAAAGCGGCGTGCTGTCTCCACATTTCTGGACAAAACACAAAAGGATCTGATACGGGTCAGAATTTCCTGCTATATAAATATTTTTGTTAAAGCTTTGCGATACTTTTACTTTTTAAAAGCATTACACTAGGTAACGAGGGCAATTTTAGTAACAAAATCAGTTAAATTAATTATGAATATTTCTCTTCAGCTTTCATTGTAATGCTTTTACGAGAGCATATAAATAGGAGAATTTCTGGTGCAGTGAAATTTGCAGTTTCACCATCTCAAATCGGAATTTTTGAAGATAATTTATTTATTTATATTTCATTTGTTGGTTGATTGGAAGGTATATAAGATTACAAATCTTATAATTGTACATATTTAATCGGTAGGGAATATTAATTTGAAGAAAGTAATACCCTAGACACACAGCATGATCTAATGAATCATTTGTACTAACTATTCGTTAAAATGCCGTGTGTCACATAGTATAGGTCATTATGGCTCGAAAATCAGATCATAATGAAGTACACTAATTAAGTGTTTTGTTTCCTTCATTATAGCTATAATGAGGAAAAATGTGCTAGATTTTGGATACAATATAAATCTGAAACTCAGCTGTGCATCTGCCCAATTGAAAAATAAGAAGAAGAAATGTAAAGCATAAAATATATTATCAAAATACTTTTTAATAAAATATTTTTTTTCATTTACGAATCCTTACATTGAATAAATTAAAAATAAATTAAAAGTAAACGAAAACAAATTTTATCGCGTTGATTCAATTCATATCATTATCATTAGTAGTTATATCAAAACCAGTCTGACAGTACCTACAACTTAATTAAAGAAATGGCTGTGTGTCTGCAGTTTATAATGAATCATTATAGACTAATGAGTTCTTACTTATTTTTTCATTAAGAGCGCTGTGTGTCTAGTGCATAAGATAGATTATCATTTTTCATTTTAATTCAACTTTTAACAAATTGAATTAAACCTTGCATCAAATAAATTAAACTTTAAGCCAATAAAATTCAACTTTAAGCCAAAGTCATTCAACCTTAAGCCAAAGAAATTCAACCTTAAGTCAAAGAAATTGATTTTTGATTTTTTACTTTTTCATGCGGCTTGGCCTCAGTTTTGTATGAAGACTCGTTTTTTACTTATTTTATTTTTCGTTTTAAATTGTATAATTTGTTGGGTGTTGGGTTTCTGTCTTTTACGCTAGATGTCTCTAATATGGTCTGCGGTCTAGATCTAGGCTAATTTTATATAAACTTTCTCACTTTCAGGACTCAAACCTACGTATAGTAAATTTTATTGCATACAGGCTCGCTAGTATCTAAATTGAAACTTTCGCTGAGTACTAACTCCTCTTATATGATGATTAATAACATTGCAAGAGCTAATAAGTTGCAATTTCTAATGGGAATTAGTTGTTTTGGAAAATTCTTTATTTGTAGCTTCTAATTCAATTAGTTCAATTAACAAATATTTTATACGGTGATAATCATATTTCAAGAGACGTAGTAGTAAAAACAACATTTAAAATTATTATTTTTTTTGCAAGAACAACGAAATTGTTTGTTTGTTTTTAAGAATACGATTTTTTTATAGTAGTGAATCTATGCAATTAATAAGCTCAACAAATAAATTGATGGATTCTTTAAATATGATGTATTCTTTCAATTTTCTAAATTAGTTGATATGAATAATATAATTCGTCCATAAGTTTAAATCATTTATAATTATTTTTATACTCTTGAAGGCGTCTAAGCTATTTTGGAATATAACCAAAATAATTGAAAATAAAAATCGTATAATTCCTGCAATATCACATCAAAACAGACTACTCCTGACCAACAAAGAAAAAGCTGACTGCTTCGCCAGTAAGTTCTATGTAAATAGTATAACATCTCAGCATCTAATGATTCAGATCAGTAGTAAATAATGCAGTGTCCTCTTTCAAACCCCTTATCAACGCTAATGCTCCATATATTAGAGTTAGCGAAATAAAAACCATATCAAACGCTTGCGAGCCCGTAAGTTGCCTGGCATTGATAAGGTACCCAATTGTTGCATAAAATAGTTGCCTAGGACCAGCCTAATTTATTAAACGCACATAATAAATTCATGCCTTAAATTGTGTTACTTCCCCGTTAAATGGAAGAAAGCTAAAGTTATACCAATTTTAAAACCCGGGAAACCCTCCGACAATGCTACAAACTACAGGGCGATCAGTCTTGGAAAAATATTGGAAAAAACAATTAACACAATATAGAGGACTTGGTGACTGATAATAATATTCTACCCAACGAACAGTTTGTCTTTCGTAGTGAGCATTGTACGAGCCAAGCCTTTGCCAGAGTAACGCAGTTTATCAAGTTTATAAGCTTAACAAAAAACAATCTATTGGACTTGTTCTATTAGACATTCAATCTGCTTTTGATACAGTTTGGCACGACGCCCTTATCTATAAGTTAATTCGCGATGAGTTTCCGATCTACATCATTAAAATGGTCCAAAGCTTTTTAAGTGATAGATTATCAACGGCTTACGTTGAACAGGAAATATCTGCACCTTATCCATCGTTAGCTGGCGTTCCCCAAGGCTCGGTATTGGGTCCTCTTCTTTATATTATATTTACTGTTGATCTCCCACTATTACCCAACTGTTCAATCTCAACATTTGCGGACAACACAGCAATCTTTTCATCTTCAGAAGACACGCCAAATATAATTCGTAGCCTCCAAAATGGTCTAACTACAATAGCTGAATATTTCGATAAGTGGCAGATGAAACTCAACGGGACAAAAACGCAAGCAATTCTTTTTGCAAGGAAACGTAAACAATGCCATCTACCTCACACGACACTGACAGTGAATGGCGTTAGTTTTCCTTGGACTGATAGCATTAAGTACCTAGGCATACATCTCGACAAAAGTTTGACCTTTAAGAATAATACGTCTAAGGCAGTACATAAGATCAACATATTAACGAAAATCCTATACCCTTTCATAAACAGAAGATCATCCTTAAGTATCGAAAATAAAATTATCCTTTTTAAAACAATTTTCCAATCTGTTCTTACCTACGGTGCTTCCAGTTGGTATAAATGCGCAGAAAATCATAAACGTAAATTGCAGATTGCATAAAATAAAGTGCTTAAGATGATATTGAACTTGCCATGCCACTGTTCCACCAGACAGGTACACACTACCGCGCGTGTCCAACTAATCTAAGAAAGATTAAGCACAATTGCTTTAAAATTCTTTGATAAATGTCAGCTATCACCCAATCCTCTTATTCAGCGATTGCAGCCTAGTTAGATATTAAGATAGGTTAAGTAGGATTAAGTTAGTTTATATAGGGCCTTCTTAATGAGGTTTTTTTGAAAAAGTTTTTCCTCGACATGGTTCTGTTATCATCTTATTATATGAACTCACTTTATAGTCTACCTAGATGTTCAAGTTGCAAAGAACTATATAATAGTCTAAACTCTTTAATTATTTCCCATCCTATGTATGTATACCGTGAAATGTTTTCATTGGTTAAATAAATGATAATAAAATAATTATACTCTTGATGAAATCTCATAGAGCATATTGAGTTTATCATTTCGCTGGTAACGCATATTGGCGAGATCGAAAAAATTAATTGGACACCAATGCATAATATTTACGTATTAATAGTTATTTTAATTTTTGCATGTCCGTCCGTTTGTCAGTCTATTCATCCGTTGACTTACGTGAGTTAAAATTCAGTATAATGACATAAAACCCGTGGGGTTGTCAAACAAAAATTACAATATTTTAAGTGTACTGGGAAAACGGTCAGCACCAATATGTTCTTGTACTGAAAAATTACCTGCGAAATTAATTATAACAATTTTTAGTGTGGCTTCATCGTTCTAGAAACTTATGCGTAAAATTATTAATTTGAACGAATACATTCGCTGAATCAACAAATCAGAAAATTTTGTCTCATATAATACACACTCAGAGCATATACTGCGTGTAATGTATGGGGTTTGCTTACTATTTTCTCTAGCTTCTACATACAGCAGGCAGAAACTCTCAGTCGTACTGATGAGTACCTATACATAGAGTTTCTGCCCATACGGAACGCTTTTTTTTTTCTTTTTTAAAAATATTGTCACCCTACTGCAGATAATAAAATTATATAGAAATAATAAGAATAATTAAATTCATAGGTTTTATTATTATGTTTGTTTAAGAAGGAACTTTTTTCGGATTCTCCGGTAGGTATATAGAAAAAGCTAAAAAATGTTTTTAATTTGTTATTTTATCACACAACTCATTATATTTTTGGTGACAAGTTTCAAGTCTTGGTTTGACTCATCAACAGGTCCCAAATTGCGAAATTGAGTGACTTGAAAAACAATTGAAAAAATAGAACAAAGAAAAGAAATGAAAAAATGAAAAAAATGGAGAAAAATAGAAAAAAAATGTTATTAAAAAAATTTAAAAAATTTCAAAAACCAGATTCATTCGAAACGAATGGAACCTGTATTCCCCCGTAGTGGGCTGAAAAAGAAAATAAAAAGGAAGAAGAAGAAGCGTTTCGTGTTAGCAGAAAACCTTACACTCATCGGTGCAGCTTGGTTTTCTGCCTGCGGGCGAATACAGGATTTTTTAATTAACATTTTTTTTCTATCTATTTTTCTCCATTTTTTCATTTATTCATTTCTTTTTTTTTGTTCTATTTTTTCATTTGTTTTTCAAGTCTATATATAAATATATATAAATCAACTAAAGTGAATAAGTTTGTTGGAGCAACCATTTCATTGGCGTAAAGCAACATATCTTCTTTTCCAGTGCAGGAATAGTAATCGTCTTTGCATCAACTCAACTATGCTTTAATTGAGCATCCAACAAAGGACTCGAAAGAAAGAGTGATATGCGCAAATTTACTCAAGTCGTTTATAAACTGGACAGTATCGTTGAAAGCGACATTCAATTTTCTTTCGCAACCGGAATCGAACTTGAAAAAAATTAAAATGCCACAAATTAAATGAAGTAACATCAAAGATTTAAACAAGTTTGATACGCATTATGAGTCGATAATATGTTAGCCGACGTTTTTAGCTCACGGAAGCATCCATATACTTTCCCTAAAACATTAGAGACATGATTGCAGCACGTTAAACGCTTAATTCTATCATGAAATGATTCCCTTAAGAGTTTTATTGTAATTCTGGCTGTTTGATTTGCATGCAACTGGTTGGCAGGCCCGGTTTTAAGCGCAAGCGACGTCGGCGACCGCCGACAGCGGCACTTTTCGAGAGCATTTTCTCATTTTTTTGTCAATTTCAACAAGAAAAATAAAATGTCTTTTTTTAATAACTTCTGTTCTACTCCATTATAATTGCAACAAAGTAACTTCATTCATATTTTTTTCTGGTATTATTATTTTTTAAATAACGAAATTATTTTGCATAGTCGGCGGCGGTGCGTTTTCCCGGAACATTGTAATTTTTTTACATAAATATACAAGCGTTGGTATGGATATTTCATATTTGTTTTAAGATTCGAAGAAGAAACATTAAAAAACATTTTTTTTACAAAGTTTTACACATACTCAGTTCTCAAGTGTACAATACACAATATTGTTATGAGCGTGGCCTTAATTCGTTATTTAAAGCACAATATTTCAGATATAATTCAAAAGGTCTTTCTTTATTTAACTTTACTGTTTACTCTCACAAATTCACATATAATTATCAAATCAACTCTTTATTAATCGCTAGTACTGTACTTCTAATTATCGCAATCCAAATAGTTTACTTCGTTCACTTCGCTGTCTGAAATAATACTCCGCCTCCTGATGTGAGAAGCGCCGTATTTATACTCTACGAATTATCCTAGAACTTTCCTGAACATTCCGTTCTCCGTACCCATAGTTTACTAGGATGTCACTAACCTAAAGTTGTTTCCATTTCCAACAGATGTCGCTTGTGTCACTTTGTGGCACGTAACAATATAATGGACCCGAATAAGAGGGAGTGCTTGTCCGGATCACAATACCAAAAAATTAGGCTTCAACGTGAGTCAAATTCTGCCAAACAGAAGAATGCTTTGTTGCAGTTTTTGAGAGAAGTTCGTCAAGCAGTTGGTACAGCACAGGCACCTATAGTAGCTTTAAACCAAAATGAAAGCGAAATTGAAATCGAAGGCGTCGGAGAAATAGAGTGTGCGAAGAATGTTATTGAAGATAGCGATTCAGATTCTAATTACGAAAATACTGCTAAAGAATCAGAAAATTTATATGAAGTATAGAATTTATTTCCAATTTAAATGAAGTTGTTGCACAGAACGTCGATGATATAGGACAAAACGAAAATAATGAAGATCAAAGTGATCAAGACCCCGAAAACAATAAAAATTTGTCTCTTAATTTTAATGATCCGGCAAACTGGCCTATAATAGACGGTAAATTTGAAGCATTGCTGGTAAAGTATTACCCGATTCAGAAAATTCCAGTATCATTTCCCAAGGATGAAGAACGTAGAAAATTTCCCTGATTTCATTTTTATCGCCGAATGTCTAACGGTGATAAATTTAAACGCACTTGGCTTGGATACTCTAGTACAAAAGACACTGTATTTTACTTTTGCTGTAAGATATTCAGTATGTATAAATTTTCGTTGTCATCGAACGACGGATTCCGAGATTGGAAAAACCTTTCTGTTATTATCAAACGACATGAAACATCAAGTGTCAACCATACTGCATATTTAAATTGGAGCGAGCTGGTGATGAGACTTAAATCAGGGACTAACATTGATGAATTAATCAGAAAATAATTCAATTTGAAACACAACATATTACTGTAAAGCCGCTAAGTCCACTCCTTGTGAAAGTAGGTTAGATGCCGTTCGGGCACTTCGATTTCAAATTTGTGGAATTTACGATGCCCTACTTGAAATATGTAGCTGAAGACAACACTTTAACAACTCCACCACAAGTAAAAAGTCGCGTAGAGCTTAAGGGAATAGCCAGAAATATTTCAAATTTCAAAATTGTTTGTTCCTTGGTATTGTAGTATGACATTTTATTGCAAATTAATATTGTCAACAAAATGCTGCAATCACAGCATTTAGCCTTGTCTCTGGCTTTAGAGCATTTAAACGGTACACCAAATCTTTTCTGTGCGATTATCATTCTGATGAAGCATTTGCAGAAATGATTGAAAAAGCTAAAAAATTGGCAATTGAACTTGACATTTTTGAAGGATTTTGTGAGGAAGAACCCCCGTACGCGTTCGCAGAAAAAATACACAATTTTTATACGAAAGTCGTGATAGTAACCGATAGTAGCACCAGAACTAAACTTCAGAGTATGTTTTTTTAATCGAATATTGGACATCGCAATTCAAGTAACAAATGAAAAATTTACCCAATTATCGGAATATAACGAGGTTTCTTTACAATATCGCTTACATCCGACGTCCAATCAGACATCAACGGGGTCGAACTTTGGGATAAAATAAAAGCTATAGGAAGATGACTTGATACTTCGAAAAGCGATCCAAAAAGTGTGCTAAAATATATTTACACGTCTAAATTTGTTGAAGTATGTAGTCCCCAACCTGTCGATAGCACTTCGCATACTGCTAACGTTACCAGTCACAGTTGCTAGTGCTAAAAGAAGTTTTTCAAAGCTGAAAATATTACAATCATATCTGAAATTACAAATGTGTCAAGATCGTTTAGTTGGTCTAACAACGATTTCCATACAAAAAGAAATTGCTGATCAATTAGACATGGACGATTTGGTTAAGGATTTTGGAGAATTAAAGCGAAAAAAATTCACTTTTAATTATTATTTGTTTTGTTATTTTTTATTTTTTATAAACTGAATTCTTATTTATTTTGTTTTTGTTTAATTTTTCTTATTAAAATACAAATATTTGTATTAAGCTCAGATATTCACTGGTTTACGATTTTGTTTCAATTTAAAAATTACAACATTTTTTATTTTTGCGGCGGCAATTTCGCATCTCGCCTACACACAGAAAACTACTAGAACCAGGCCTGCTGGTTGGTGTTGAAATCAAATATGCTGGTAAAACAGGGATACTTTAGTACAGTTTTAAAATTAAAAGTAAGATGTTTGGCTATGGTGTTGAGATGCGGTGACATTTATATTTTTTTAAAGTGCGGCCGATCACTATTATTATATTGAGTAAGATTTTATTATTAAATATATCAAAATAAGGATAGTGACATTTTTGAAAGGTGCTGGTCAAAGAATACCCCCTTAATGGGATACTTTGACCGGAGATCAGTTTTCTTTATAAATTGTATGTATAAAGTTAGTTTGATCAATGCCTGAACATGAAATTGAAGACTTTACAATTTTTTAAGATGAGAAAAATACTTTTCTCTCAATATTCTGGTATGAAATCGGCTTCCAGAAAGAATACAGAAGCAGATTTTATATGACGTTTTATTTCGTCAATTACATAGAGGTACTGTTACAATAGAAAATAAATTAATAACAAGAATCGGAAATATTTAATTAAAAATATGAAATAATTTATCGGAATAAGTATCAACCATTCCAGTATGACTTGGGATTAAAATGGAACTTGTCGATGGCTCGTTCTCAAAATTAGGAGTTTCTCTCGGCACCAAAGTGGTTTCCGTTGTTGTGTTTTTCAAGGAGATATTTGCTTCCATTTCCTCTAAGGTTATGCCTTTACCAGCAGGAACTCGCACCATTTTCCTTTTGCGTACAGGCTTATCGGAAGTGTTATTACCACTTTTGTCGAGCAATTCTAATACAGCTTGCGAAACAAGGTTTTAAACTTGTTCCGGATCTTCATTACTCGGCAGACGACTAGTTACTGCTGCTGGGGTCAAATGGTGAAATTCCGAATTTTTTGAAACAACTAATGAGGATAACGGAAACATTACTTGTATCCGATAACTTGTGTTCCAATGTATACAAGAGCTTTGGAAATGCCTCCTTGGTTAAAATCTGGGACTTTTCCTTTTGCTTTGATTTCCACTCATCCAAAAATTTTCGCCAAAATTTTTTCAGCGGGGCATAGAATGCGACGTCTAATGGCTGAGCGATATGGTTGGAATTTGGAGGAATACAAACAAACGCGATATTATTAGCTTGCGCCAATTCAATAACTCGTGGAGTAAAATGGCTGGATAGATTATCACCGATAACTACAATCTTCCCAGTAAATTTTCGCGTTTCTGGTATGAATAGGTTTTCAAACCAATCAGTCAATCTGCCAAATTTGTCTCGTCGTAGTTAAATATACGCTCAGGAGGAAGAGTACCAGTAATCTCCTTCAAGGTTTCTTGGAGATGGCCAAAATAGGTGCACATTTCTTTCGGTGTTACCGCTGCCTTTGACCGAAGAATATGTTGGCACATTCGGTGTGATAGCTCATTTTTATACCTCTGCAGAAATCGCCAGGCCCTTTCGACGCTGGGCAAGTTGTGGTGGCCGAATTGTGGAACACGTGTGCCGCTTTTGTCTAGGTACAGTTTGGCTAGCTCTCGTGAATCGCAATCCACAAAAGTTTTTACCTCGCCAACTGTGAACACTAAGGGACGGCCAACTTTGCCTGCGTGCTTCCCCTTCAACTTATTAATAAGTGTTCCCTTTGCTATTTTATGTTTATTGGCAACCTTAACTATTGACAGCAGTCCTATAATGTTATCAAAATAGTAAGCTCTCAAAAAAATAGAATAAAATGTAACGAACCATTTTCTATACGTCAATTATAGCTAATTTCAAATCTTCTTCAGAATACCCATATTTACGTGAACCGGCCTTTGGAACATACTTTCGCGACATTATAAAAGTCTTATCCTCTGTAATCTATAAATTACCAATAATAATGTGATTAAATTTTTGACGACTTCCAAGGGATACTTTGACCGAGCGGTCAAAGAATCCCAAATTAGCAGTCAAAGTGGTATACAAAATTGTAACTTTATACAAAATAGTATAAAATTGAAATTTTTTACAAGAAAAATCATAAAACTCAAGCTAAGAATATAAGTTACTTGCCTGCACTATATTTGTTTGAATTATTTAGCCTGAAGCACCTGATTTTTATAAAATTTATCACCAAGATTTTCACTAATAAAAACCTTCTACAATTTGAAAAGCAACCTGCTTTGTTTGCATTCATGGTACAATTGAGCAATATATAGCAGTTGCACTTTAAAATTATTATGAAATAATTTGAATCTGTTTGCATCGTGTTGTTTTGTTTTTTCAAAGAAAAAAAGGCCTTTGAATTTTTATTTTAGCTTACGGTCAATGTATCCTTCACTGTACAAAGTATTCCTGTTTTACGGTAACGAACTTTTTTCGATTTTACCCTCGAACTTAGTAATAAAATGAAAATTACCAAAAATAGCAATTAACATTTTTTTATTTTTATTTTTTTATAGTAGAAAGTTACGTTTGCACACCCTTTGCATTCTGGTTATTATTTGCACTCTCTTCTACCTACATCATAAATTGTAAGCTCTTAATTCATGCCCAGGCCGGAAAAATAAAGTTAAATAAAATAATGTAAAAGACGTACCCAGATTTTCCCCATATACATAGGTATTATATGTCAAAATATAAATTTCGAAATTGCTACTACCGTTTTAATTTTGAAATTAAATTCCTATAGCTACGCCTTCACTTTAGTAAAAGTTAGCCACCAATTTTCTAAAGTGAAAGACAAAAGTAGGCAAATCTTTCAAGCAAAAAAAAAAAAACAAATAAATATTCTAATTCTATGCGCGATCGTTCAGAAATCTCTAGAAAAGTTTTCTTAAATGAAATGGAAATCTCTTAGCGAACACAATTATTGGGATAAAATTTGTTTTTTTTTGCTTTTTTTTGTTTTTTGTTTTTTTTTATGGAGAACAACTACTTAAAAGTAACTCGCTGTTTGGAAAACTTTTTCAAAACATTTAAGGGACTTTCCCGTCTCGGTATACATACTTTTACAGAAATACGATTTTTGTATTTTGTCCTGACTCCCAAAGTCTAAAGCTTAGCAACATTTTAAGCTGCGGGGTTTAATGTCCCATTTAGAAAAGTTTCTAACCCGTTTCTCTTCAGGGGAGCGAAAAACTTTTCATTTCACTTGGGAAAACTCATTTTAATTCACTCGGAAAACTAGTAAACTTTTCTTGAAGGGTAAGCGGCGTCGACATCGACGATGACGACAGCGGCGGCGGCGGCGGCGGCATTGGAAACGGTTGGGTATTAAAAGCTTTTCGTGTCTTTGAAATTTTCTTACAAAATCTTTTTACTTCCATTTTCTTTGGATATTATATTATTTAAGCTATATATATATATATATGTATATGTACATACTCTCGTATGAATGTAGGAGTGTAGAAATTTTGATTAACGTATATTGAAATTTCCTAGAAATGCAAAGGGCTCTAAACACACATTGTTGACGTATAATTGAGAAAATTTTGTGATTTTACTGAAAGAAGTAAAGTATTATAATATATGTAGGTGGTGGTGGTGTAGTGGTGGTACCTGAAAATTGAAACATGTTGGTAACGGGGACAGAAGGCTATGTATGGAATGGAACCTTTTTGTCATCAATATGATCAGCTCTTGTACTCAAACTCAAAGTAACGTGGTTTCATTTCATCAGAAAGGGAAAGAAAATCATGACAAGAACGATGAGTAGAATTTGGTCTATTCTCTAGAATCATCGTGTGGTTGTCAATATCTTAATTAAAAGCCAGTTGGGAAAGTTTTCCTGGAAATTTACTCGAGGAATTTTCTTTGGTTTCTATTCATTCAGCGAACATACAGGACCCATTTGGGGTTTGATGTGAATGGCGATGTCATCACCGGAAACTGTTTTTCACAACCATTTCATATACACGTAGTATACTATATATAGTATACAATTTTGTGGAATTTCCTAACCGAAACTTTTCCTATGTCCCGCAAGTTCTGTTTATCGGGAAAAGTGATTACATCATGCTTTGAATGGGTTTCTCTATGACCGAAAACTTTCAAAACATTTTCCTCGGAAGGTACCAATACCAAAACATACATACATACATATACCTACGTACTCTACACATTTGTATATTTGTACATCTGGTCCGGGAGCTCTGGACCATATGTGATTTTTTTCCAACTTTTTTTTTCTCCATCATTTTCAAAATCTTGTCAGAGTAAAATTTGTGTGTATGTATTTATGTTAAGCCCGGATGATGAGTATATATCTATGTGTATGTATATGTAGGCGCTAGAAAAGTCCGTCCACTTGAAAGTTTCCTGCACAATATTTTATTTCGGTGAAGAATTTTTGAAGTTAAACGAAAGCTTTAACAACGTTAGAAAGTTTGAAATGTTTACAGAGCTCTAAAGTTTAAAGTTTTTGCTCTATGCACGAATGGAAAACGTAATTTTAGGTAGAGCAGATAGGTAGGTACCTAGATAGTAGACGATGATGGTGCAAGAACTTGAGAAAAGTAGCGGTGAAGAGGTCCAAAATGTCTGACTTTATAAATTTATAAACATACATCTATGTGATAAATGATTCAGATTTATCTGAGTTAGAGCTAAATAGTATGCCATCACGAGTCTAAAAATATTTTGTATTTTGTCAGTGATTTTCAGAAAACTTTTGAATTTTAATTGTAATGTATATTTGCACAGAAGTTTTGGAATATTTTTTATTAGATTTCGGTTAAATTTGTGCTGTTATCATCTCGATAGCCAAGAAGAATTGATGATGGTATTTTTTTTTGTTTTGTTTTTTTTAAGTAAAACCTTTAGATCCATTTCACACGAGCGGCATCTGTCACCCGCCTTTGACATTACATGCTTTTTAAGAATTCATTTCACACGGCGACACGTGACTCGAAATTCTTTTCGAAAACTTCTGGCTAAAATCGCGAAATTGTTCTGTCGCGCGATTGTTAGCTTAATATGGAAACAAATTAAGTCAGTTCACACGAGCTTGCGATAGTCGCAAAATTTTACTCCAAGTGAAAGATTTTTATGCTTTGCAATTTTCATTTGTACTGCAAAATTTTATTCATTATATATTCGTACTATTATTTTAACCAGGGGTTATGCTCCCCGTTGAAAGATGGAAAATAAGATTTAAATTTAATCTCGTCTTGAAGAAGCTCCCCGAAGATGGGGTGAAGTCCCCCTTTTAAAAGACGGGCCGTTACATCGTAAAGTGTGCACCCAAAACGTTGCGCATTTTTAAAACGTGTGAAATGAATTATTCAAATGCATTTAATGCTATAGTCTCGCGACTTAAGTCGCTGGCGTGAAACTGTTCTTAGACTGTTTGCACATATGACGGCAGAACCGGTACCGCACCGCTTCAATTGCTATATTACCGTGCCGGTGCCATTGCCGTCATGTGTGCAATCGGCTGATTTATTTCTGCATATATATTATACGCACGACGGTATGGTAACGGCAAACGGCAAATGGCAACGACATCGCCGTTGTGTGTGCAAAACGCCTTATCCATTTTAGGAATGTTTTTTTGTTTATTTTTGTTTTTTTTTTAATAAAAGTATGTATAAGTAGCTAAAACTACGCCGCTGCAACATATTTCACCCAAGCACCAATCACCAAACCTTCCACGTACGTCGTAAACCTACACCCTATCAAAAAATCCCAAATCCCAACCTATCTATTTTCCGATTCCTTCCCAAACTCAAAAATCCCTTTTAAAGCAACAAATACATTAATACAGCTTGCCGTCACGCAACAAGCTGCAAAATAAAGACATCGCGTAATTAATAGTTTTATATATTTTTCGGACAGGTAAAGTGTTAATGTAAAATAAAGTCATAAGTGAAATCAAGGCCAAAACTAAAGCCTGTAGGAACATGTTAAACAAATATCCCGGGATATCGGTTCTGTTAAAATCGTCATAGTTGAAATTAGTTTCGTTAATCGCGTAAGATCTGGATTTGGATTTGAATTTGGAATGAAATGTCTTTTTGTTATAGAAGTTTACAGTCAATAAAAATATTATAAAAGAATATTTTCAAGTCTAATTATTTTTCATCACGCTACAAACTGACGCCCAACTTGGACTCATGAAAATATTTTGTTTCAGTTCGACAGGTACATTCGCAAGTGGATTTGTTCCGTATTTGTATTTTTTTAAGTATTTGCATACGGATTCACTCGACGCTGCCTTTGCAATCGTCTCTGATTTTGTTGCGAATTGCTTAAAACATTCGTCGAATGCACTCGCTTTCTAATAGGCTCCGCACTCGTTTTTGTTTTGTATCTTAAACTCTAACTAAAATTCAATCGATAGTGCTTTCGTCTTTCGACTTTGCATCCGTCTTTGATTTTGCTTTGGGTACACTTAGGAAACATTCGATAATTGCACTTGCTTTAATAAGCTCTGCACTTGTCTTTGCTACAAATTTCATTAAAAAAAAAAAATTTCAAACCTCAAGCAGGAACGACGGGACATTCGCCACAGGCTTTCTACCAGTCTTCCGCTTTCAATATATTTTAAAACTGCGAAATATCACAGAATGAACACAAGACAGCAAACACAGCAAGCGGGTCAAAATAATACAGAGGAGTCCATCAACCCAACTGCAGTACAGATGACTGAGGAGCAGTTCCAGAATTTCCTTTCATCTGTAATAGCAGCAGGTGCAGCAGCTAATGTCAGCGGAAAAGCGGGAAATTTCAGTACGTGTACTGCAAGATTTGAAGGCTCTCGCGAATTTAATGAAGTGGAAGGATTTTTGCAAAACATATCAATTTACAAAGAAATTGAGAAAATCAGCGATGAAGATGCTTCTTTTAATAGGGGAAGCAGCAACATGGTGGCAGGGTGTTAAGGATCAGATTAGGCAGTGGGATGAAGTTATTTCTCTCATCAGAAACAACTGTTCGCCAGCTAATCCAGCACGTCAGATCTACATCGAACTATTCTCGCAAAAACAAGATGTAAAAACGCCAACTCACACATTCGTTTGTCAGAAACGTGTCCTATTTTCGTAACTTCCGAGGGATCGGCATACAGAGGCAACAGAACTTAATTTTGTTTATGCATTATTGAATATTTCAATAAGAAATAAAATATCGCGAGGAAGCTTTTCATCGTTTACGGAGCTGCTGGAAAAATCCAGACAGGTAGAAGCAATCGAAACCGAGGTAAGAACTGAGCGACAGGACAGTCCAATACAATCGAAGAAAGCAAAATGTGCACATTGCGGATTTCGCGGACATTCAGCGGATGTATGCCGCAAGCGTGTAAAAACAAGCAAGCCCGAGCAAACATCAACTATACGTTCTGTGTTAAATACTCCAATAGATATCTGTCTAGGCCAACGCACGCTTCCAATCAATTTCATTGTCCAATGTCGGTGCAATGGACAATAATACGTTGTTAGGTATTGATTTCCTTGAGAACGCCGGAATGATTATAAATCTCGCGCAGGGTACTTGGAGCTTCTTGTGTCTCCCACATAATTTAATCTTAGCCTGAATATGACCAGCATACCTTTCGAATCAAGCATGGATCTCCAACAGGTAATTCTACAAGACCGAACAAATGCACCAACTTCTACAGTAGCAAGTCAGAATTTTCAACAGTGTTTCAACAATCAAAATGAAAATTGTATGTCAAACGACAAGGAAAATATAAATGCCGAACAAATATTCAGAAAGGAAAATTCATCTCCATTTGTAGATTGGTATTTAGATATATCAAGCTCTCCGATTGCTGAATCTCCAAGTCAATCTCCAGTAACTGAACCAGCTTGGAAGTTAATAAACCCGGAAACATCTCCACGACAACCCGTTCAACGCCCTCAGGATGACTATTCTCCATCGGCAATCTCAGAAATTTTTAGAGATTCGATACCGCCAGATATGTCTACACCAAGGAGAGATCCAAGAACGGGAGAAGTATTTGGCAGTCCAGTAACCTACACATTCGAAGCCATTGATGTATCTTTGCGGCAATGTGAAGCACCTGATTTGGTTATGTTTGAACGAGAAAAACTAAACAGTTTACTCATAGCAAATTGTGATGTTTTCGAAGAAAATGTCGAGGTCACACCTTTCACAGAACACCGAATAAGAACTCTAGATCACTCACCAGTGGCTACACCATCGTATCGCCTCTCCTCTGTGAGACGTGAACAGCTCAAGATCGAGATTGATAAAATGCTTACGAAGGACATAATAGAGGAATATGAATCTCCACGGGCAGCACCAGTTGCGTTTGCTCCCAAAAAGGATGGAGGAATTCGCGTATGCATAGATTATCGACAACTTAATGCTAATACTGTACCTGATAGATATCCATTACCAAGGATGGATGATTTACTACACGTAGCCACACATTTATGTCCACAATAGGGAAAAGTATAAATTTGTTTGTCCACAAGTCAAATATCTTGGACATATTATCAACAAAGAAAGAATTTCCGTTGATCCCCAAAAGGTTGAAGCAATTTGTGACCTTCCGAAGCCGCGAGCATTAAAGCAATTAATATCATTTCTTCAGATGTGCTCTTGGTATAGGCGTTTTATACCACATTTTGCAGAACTAACTAGCCAAACCGTGACAAATCTTACAAAAAAATGCTATTGGGAAATGGCAAGACAAAGAACAGTTTGCTTTCAATGCATTAAAGAAGTCATTAACAACGACCACTGTTCTAAAACAAGCAGATGAAAGCTTACAATTTATTCTAAAGACGGATGCGAGTAGTATTAATTTCGGAAGAATTTTCTGTTTTCTGGAAATAAAGAAAAACTAAGACTTTGAAAGCTTTATGATATATTTAAAATATCTTTGAAATCAGTGGATCATAGTATTTTTGAAGCATTCTAGAATGCAGTAAGATAAGCCAGTAAGGAGCTATTTATGATTTCAATAAGTTCGTTATTTGTTTCACTTACGACATCACCCTGTTCGTAGCTAAAAAATTGCACGTCATGCATTTGCTCACCTTCTGGTAAATTCGGGGTATATTTGAACTCTTTTTAATCATATAATTTAACTTTTAAGGCTTTCGCTGTTTGTTACTGACATTTTTATATTAGTTTTCCGGATTAGCCGCGTAATAAATAAATTATTTATTGGGTGCTAAATCAAGTACTCATCCTGAACGTTTCGCTTCAAGTTACATTGAGCGTGGTCACCTGGTAATTACCTGAAGTTGGTACATAAGATTTGAACTACGTTTTGCCAGCAAACATAACTCACCATGTCACTTCTTAAAGAAGGTTTAATATGGATAGCTGGATTTCGGGGAGGCTAGAAACTGTTGTCGCGATTGAAATTAACTCGACGTTTTATTTCAATCGCCTCACGAACGAGACGAAGAGTGTAATAAGACTCGTGACCCAGGATTTCTGCCTTTTCAAAATGAATTCACCGATGTTCAATTGGATGTTCCAGAATATGTTGGCAAATTGCTGATTTTTCAAGCTGATTCTTGCTTACAGCATTTCTGTTTTCTTTCAGGCGGGTAGCCAATTCTTCTTTGTATTTGCCCAATTTAAAATGATCCACAGTTACAATGAACGGTGTATACGCGTGTGCCTTTTTTCAGTGGAAAATGATCTTTTGGTGATTGCAGCTGGTTTATCACCTTCTTGGATGGTAAAAAGAAGGATTTCCAACTGTAATGCTTTACAAATTTTCCCACTCTATCCGTAACGAATCTAACGTGGGGCAGGAAGGCTCTCTGGTTTAACTTCTTCTGGTTTCTGTCTTTTTCGCTTCGCAAATTAGGCTTCAAAATCCATTGTTTTCTTGTGTATTGTGAATGTCAAAATATCGTCCACATACCTGAGTTCTACCCCCCACATCATCACAGATTCTGTGGCCATGGTGAACTAGTGTGGAAACGACGGAACCTTAATTTTCCGCGTGGTAGTGTGACGTAGCATGTAGGTAACGATTAGTGTGCGTCATTTTGCGATGAACTGTGTGTCCTAACGTGTCATCATTCTTCCACATAACTTTAACGTCCAAAATGCAAGGGATCCGTTCTGTTTTTGCTCAAACGCAAACTTGGTCTTGGAGTGTTAAGATGTTGTAAGAAACTGTCGATGTCAGGGGCCGGTTTCAAGGGAGGGATTTTAGGTGTTAAACCCCTCCCACTAGAGCTGAAACGTACCTAGATAATAGCACAAGATAAAAGAGGAAAAATACCTGAACTCAATTCCATGCCACAATTTTAATAATGTAAAATAGTTTATAATTTTAATAATATTTAAATAATAAATAATAATAAAGTTTTTATTCATAAACAATCTTGTAAGGCCCATTAACACAATACAATTTCTATCTATTTATTATGTAGACAATTCAATTTATAAGTTCAACTAATGTGTTCAAAATAATAGTAAAGCAAATAAACAGAAACACTTTGTAACAATAATAAGTAGAAAGGAAAAAAAACAAAAAAGCAAGCAAACAAAAATATTAAAGGACAGAGAGCAGATAAAAAGGTTTTCCAACAAAAAAACTAATTCGACACTGACTAATATAGTCGTCTGTCTAGATTGGTATGATCATCATTAACCTTTTTCAATTAATCTCTCTTAAAACAAATATTTTCCTTCCATTTCAGAGAAGTAAAGGAGGCATAGAACAAGAATACTCATAAGTAAGGTAGCTTCAACTTAAACCGCCTAATGCCTTTTAAGGGAAAAAGAAAATGAAAAATTTCATTCAATTACTCGTTGTATTCTTCAATTAGAAATTTTCGATATTTAAATGCACCACTAAAGCAACCATACAAGGCTGTCCAATCCTTGCCATTCAACAGATAAATCACCTCGTTACGGGAAAGTGTATTACTACCAAAGAACTCTGCTCTGTACTGTTTAAAAATAGGGCAAATCCCAATAAAGTCTACCATGTCTTCCTCTAGTCCCAAGTTACAAATAGAGCATACGGCTGAGCCCTCCCTTCTAAACGGGTTCGCATTTAGCCAAAGCAGACCGCCTCTGCACATAAAAACAGATCTT